>JAOUZG010051061.1:2409012-2444573 GCA_026289955.1 Argiope argentata
TATATATATATATATATATATATATATATATATATATATATATAATTGTTGCATTTGAAAGTAACATATTTTTACTAGCCCATCATAGCTTTCAAACTCTACTTTTTTTAGATGTATTTAATAATCAACATATTTTTCCCCACCTATTGCGTAATAAGACTTCATAGTATCAGTCGTTCTGTGTGTGTGTGTGTACGCTTTAGTGTAATGTTATTTTTAAAGTTTAAAATTCTTTAAATAAATCATTTGAAGAAGTTAAGGCAGTAGAGGAAATGTTGGAATGCTACTGCAAAATAAAAATAAAACATCTTTTCAATCATCTGTTAATGTAAACACGTTTTATATTATCGACATTTATTGTAGAACGTCTATAATACAGATAATTGCTCAGGTTGATAAATGTTAAAATTTATGGTATAATAAATGGTAAAAAAGGATTATTGTATTGATTTGTTACTACAAGAATACTTACAAATGTAGAAGACATTAATCTTAACGAAAGGACCAACAATTCAGTGCTTGTGTTAGAAGGACTAGATTTGCCAACAATAGTTTTTTTTTTTTTTTAAATTTGAGGTTAATGACGCAAGATATGTCACCATGTTACGCCGAGTAATCGCAAGTTTAAATATAACGAGATTTGAAAGTCGAAGTATTGCGATCTTATTTTACCGCAATGCTACTCGACTTCATTATGATGAGAAGTAAATTTCAGTATTTCAATTTCTTTAGTTTTAGCTTAATTAATGAGCTTTTGGAATCAGTACTACAGTTAAATTTACATTTTTCAACAACTTTGCTTGAAAAATGTGACAACATTTTATAGCAAAATATACATTAAAAAACCACAGTTTATAAATCTTTGAATAACTATTACGCAGACATTCTCTGTATTCGTTCGATCTACAAAATAAACTAAAATAATAAAATTTTCTTATATGAGTGATTATATATTTTTTAGGTTGAACCAATTTTTTAAAAAAAATGTATCCTGGAATTCAATGCTAATAGTCATAGTAACGCGTATGCATAATAAATTCAAATACATACTTAAATCCAATAAAATGATTACAATTTAAACCTCGAATATCATTCACACGCCAGCAACTATGTAAATTCGCCGTTTCGTGATGACAAAATTCCAAGTTAACATCTACTAGGTGGAGATGTAGATAGCATGGCAGGTAATGAATGT
This sequence comes from Argiope argentata, assembly GCA_026289955.1. Lineage (NCBI taxonomy): Eukaryota > Metazoa > Arthropoda > Arachnida > Araneae > Araneidae > Argiope > Argiope argentata. The sequence goes on from JAOUZG010051061.1 coordinate 2,410,208, forward strand.
AAATGTTGTCAAAGTGAAAGCTAACGTGTTCTGAAGATTCGGTAAGTTGGTTTCAAACGCATCACATCTATTACACAACCAACCGTGAAGTCACCTCGACATATAACACGACATCGTCCGAGATCCGGCCAGATCTAATCCAGATTAGATGGCTTTTACAACGAGAGATAAGCGAACAGAGATCAGGCCCTAAGAAGCCTTGAGCAAGCGAGGCCAGCAATTGTAATATGCGGGAGAAAACATCGCTACGGAAGCTACTGCATTTGAATATAAATGGGCAAGACCTCGAGGTCGAATGCATTTTAGACAGTGATTTGGATGCAGTTACGATGTCATAGTAACCGAAAGTGAGTAGGACACTTAAGACTTTCTCGAAGAGATATGACGCTCACAAATCAGACAACAAACCATTTGAGGGGGGGATCAAATGAATAAATTTAATTCAGTATATTACAAGCGGGGGGGACGATAGAAGTAAAAATTTGCCCCTTGCTGTACAAAGAACGCTCAAACAAACAGGTAATCAATTTTAAAACGAAACAAAATTTAAATAGCCTCGAGATTCAAAATTAATCATCTTATTAAAGTATTAGGGTATTACTCACCATCATTGTCAAACGAAACAGGACTTTCTTTTATAGGGTCAATGTATAAAAAACTATTTAACATTAACTCAAAAACGACGGTTTTTTCAGGCGATCAAGTTTTTATAATTTAATAGGGCCAAAAGCCGCATCCTGGTAAGAGAGCGATACTAGACCGTCTTTACAGCCTCAGCAGGTAAGGCACCCAAGCTATAATAAGCCATGTTAAATGTAATATAATGTCTAGTTCTTTCTTTATTTATTTTGCCCTATCTCGCTTGAAATCCGACAGACAAGAGTTATACAAAGACAAATTATTTGACAAGGTAATTATTAACTTATAATGACCAACAAAAAAGTGCGTTATCTAAATCCAGAGAGCTCACATATGTCCCTCATAAACGTTTCGAACAAAGATTTCGATTCAATTTCGAAAAGAGTTTTCAAAATTTTATAGTTTTAATCCTCAGAACAGCTTCGAACTTTAAATGGCATTCTAAAACAAAGTTGATATCGAAACGTTTAATTTTCTATGGGAGATTGATAAGAAAATCTATTGACGGATCTTTATTGACTAAGAAGAAAACATGGTGTTATATTCATTAATGTATCATTCTCTCAATCCTTATACGTTATTTTTAGTTGTATTCATCGACTGAATAACAATGGAAGAAAACAATTAAATCAGTTTCAAAAACAATATCCAAGACTAAAACCATTTGAATTTGGTGTTTCATGCTTATATTAGGAAAATAAGCTTCAAAAATTTTCTATCCAGAATTTACAAAAAAATATTCGTTAAAATCTTCGAAGTATCACTTCAATTCAGTCATCTAAGCACCTGTTTAGAAGCAACTCGAGGGCAATTTCGGGATTAATATCCTATTTTCGGATTGTGGTCATATAATATGGCCGGTGAGATTAGCTCTTCTAAGCCGTTATTTTATTGTATTTCCCTCTAATCAAGAATCTTACTCCAGAACCATTCAGATAGGATGTTTATGTTCTTCCTATTAAAAATAGAGAAAAGGGGGCAAAATCGAAAAATAGAATTGAATTTATAAGAAAGATGTCTAAATTTATTACAATAATTTTTCACCACTAAATTTGCATTTTAAAATTTTAAACATGCATTTTTCATGTATAACGTTTTATTATATTTGCTCTGAAGTAAGTATAAAAACAAAATAAGCGTTATAGAAACACAGGAATAATTTGGTCTCCGCGTAGGTGACAGCTATGTATATTGATAGAACAAGGTACGATGCCCTATCCACCATGTTTTGACACTTCAGACTTCCTTTTAAATGCTAATCATTCGTTGTTTTTCCATCATTTACAGATGATTCCCGATATCTTCCCATATCTTTGATTTGGATGTCAAAATATAAGTGTTGTATAGTGACCTTCGTGGAATTTTCGACACCATTTCATAGCAAGCAAGCAGCACTATTAAACGCTATCATTTCAAGTTGGATTTTTGCACGTTTTCTTCTAGCGAAAAACAACGTCTAAAAGAAAACTGAAGCAAGTTAGAATTTTAATCAATCCCCAAGCATTTGATTAACATAATTGGGAACTACATGGTAGAAGAAATTAGCTACAATACATTTAACTATTTACATATATACAACAGGAAAAAAAATTCTGACCATGAAATAAAAATTAACCAAGAACGGGATTCAAATTCATGTTTACTTGGAGGATTTCTATAAAAATTTTAGAAATTTAGTGCTTTATTTCAATATCTATATTTATGATGTAAAAAAATTAAAGATAAGAAAGCAGGATTGTAATTTTCTTCACGACGAAATTTTATTACATTTATTGGAAAATGGACGTGAGCTTCCCAGGAAGCCGGGGAATTTAGTAAAGTGCCTTACATCCAACGTTGCAGCTTTAAATCGCGCGTTATTCCCAGATTAGGTATTTTATGCTTCCAAATCACAATAAATATCATAAAGAAAAACTAACATTAATAAGTACAAAACCTTTTAGTTAGAATATTAATGTTTTTGAAAATTTCGTGGTCAAAACAAAAATTGTAAACGAGAGAAGCAGAAAATAATAATAGATGTACATAAAACTATAATGAATATCATTAAAAAAAGCTTTGGATATAGTAAAAATGAGATCTTGGGTATAATTTAGTTCTTTTGTTTCATTATATTTAATTTTTAGTGGGAAAAAGTGATTAAATTATAGTAAATTTAAAAAATAGAGCTCTTCCTTTCTTTCATGTTATTAATTTTAATTTACACTCACAAATTAATTTTTAGGATACATACCGTTAGTTCATTCAATCAAATATTATAATATTTGATTGAATGAATATTAAGAATTAAGGATTATTATTTTTATTACTATGATTATTAATCTAAGAAAACCGTAAGTAATTAAATGCAAAACTCTTTCTCATGCCCATCATTTTTCTAAAACATAATAAAAAAGTAATAAAAGAAGTGTAACTTTAAAAAAAATTACCAGAACCATAAAATGGTAAAGAAATAAATAAATGTAGATAAATATTTTTTTTCTTTTAATGTCACAGTTTCTCATTAATTATAAAAATGCGAGGCTTTAAAGTGAAGATAAATGATGTTAAAAGCACCCTAATGTCTCTTATAAGACCTTATCTTATCAAAGAATTGGGAGAGCATATTCGATAAGCAAGCGGCAACTTTCCTTTAATACGAAGAACCATAAGCGTTGACTTTGACATTATTATCAAAATCGAAACCGATAGACTAATTTTCTGAATCCAAAAGATATTATTCACCGAATAAATAAAGTTTTGGAAGGAAAAAGGGCATTTCAAATATAAAAAGAAGAAGTTGCTATATAAGTAAGCAGGTTCTCTCTTCGTTGATGGGTATGATAATGGTATGGGGTTGACTTACACTCCGAAGTCTAAATTGTACATCTGTGCAAGAGTTGGATACACTGATCGCACCATCTTGGGAGTAATTTTGTGTTCACAAAAGTACCCATTTTAAATTTCATTGTGGCTCAGACATTCAGACACCCCGTATGTTTTGACAAGACGAAGGTAGCTCATTTGTGGTAAAGCTTTATAAAGCAAAGTATCCCCCCCTTGAAATAGTTGCTTACTCTTCGAAACAGGTTTCCAATTCCTTTATTAAATAATATCTTAAGTTGACCTTTGACCGAATACTTAACAACTATTGAATTTAACTGAAAAACTCACAAATTGATGAATACACATATTATACATTACACATACTGAGATACTTACGAGAAGAATCTTGTACAAACACGAGACAAAGAATTCTCTCCAGTAACCGAAAATGAAGGCAAGTGGATGAATCTTGAACTCGCAAATTCAAACATGACATTCAAAATAAAAAAAAAAATGCATACTTACAAGTTGCTGTCAATGAGAAAGGCTGGGAAGGAAACACCTTAAAGGAAAAATGGGTCACCACAATTCAATGAGAAGAAATATTAGAAAACAAGAAAGGTGCTCACCTGAAAGAGAAAATGAGACGCAGTTAATACAAAATATTTTTCCTCGTCACTTGAATCTCGCAAGTGACGGGCGAATAATGAAGGGGAAAAACATTAAGAAAGTGGGTTAAAAACACACATCTTACGAATTTTGTTATATTTCATCGACAATCAATGATTCCGATTCCTTATGAGTAAAAAACAATTTTCATATTTCTACAGGACCACTCCTATTATTTTAAAATTCAAATTATTTTGGAATTCAGTTAAACGGGCTCAAATGACGACGAGACGATTTTTTATCTTTATGTTGAAAGTCTAATTAGGTATTGTAGATTAAAATACATTATAGAAGTATATTACATTTTATATTATGCATACGTTTAAGAATTTTGACAATTGAAATATAAAATAACTTACTTTCATTTCCACATTCATATGGCCTCTCATACTTACTTAGAATGAGATAATCACATCAAATGAATGTAAACATTCCAATATTTAATTGGAATTGTATTTGACGATCTATCTGATTATTGTAGTTGATATGTAAAAGTAAAAGGTGAGCAACGTATATAGTATACCCGTACTTAGTACACGTAATTATACTCGTGCTCGCATTAGCCTTCGTAGATGTCGCCATTGTCAGTAATGGTAATATCGTAAGGAAGTGTAATATAATATAGTAAATATGTTTGTCTTCTAATAAAGGTTTTTAACATATTCTCTTTTCGTTGGCAGACATAATTGCTTATATATATAACGTTTCGCAAAGGACACCCAACGAACATAAAGGATGAATTGAGTAGTACTGCATTTGAAACTGCATAACATTTCATCACGCTCCATATTTAAGTGCAAGTAAGATTAAGCTTAATAAACCACTATTCAGAAAGAAACATTCCCTGAAAGAAATCTTAAAAAAGATTGCATTTAAAATATGCATTTGTTGAATGTTACTAATATTTGGCAACAATGTTTCTAAATTATTATCTAGGAGATGAAACATTCTTTACCAAAATTAAAATTCTCATTCTAAACAACAGATTATTTAGATATTACAATCAACCATTCTAGATAGCAGTCCATATAGCATACTAAAAAGTTAAATCTTTAAAGTGATTTAATTAAGTGTAATGATGTGAAATGAGATAATTATCAAAATGGGACGAGACTGAATAACCTTCTTCAAGTATAATCATCAGTCTGCCATCTAAAAGGCACTTTATATTTCATAATCGACGTTTCGGCAGTTATTAACCCTTTACTCTCAAGTCCCATTCAAGATGGAGCATTCTTTTGATGTTTCATTCATTCCTTTAAATTTTGACATTTAAATATACCTACAATGTTTTAAGAAAATAAAATTAACTTTTGGAGGGAAATTCATATATATATATCGAACCAATGAACAAAACCACAACCCTTTGTATTTGGTGTATAATTATGCATTGAATTACTTTTTTAAAGGATTAAAAAAACGAAATTTTCAGAAAAACTGTGTTGTCCTTCCAATTGTAGCACGATAAAATTCTAAAGAAAAATCAAAATGAATAAAATTTTACTTGGACATGAAAAAAAAATCATTGTTGCGTCATTATATAATATTTTTGGATATTATTTGAGCACTCTATACTATTCTTGAAACTCAACACTCATTAATGCATGTTTCTCATGTGATAATGTCTCGAGACGCAATCAATTTATGTTATACAGTGAGGGAAAAAGATTTTAATTCGAATTCCGCATTTTAAGGAAAAACGAAATAAGGAAGTAAATGTAAAGAAAATTTTAATTGTATTTCTGTATTTAAAGAAATGGAAATATTCAATCATTTCGATGCAAGGACGACTAATTTCGTTGGGAGCAGAATCTCGAATTTCCTGGAACAAAAGATAAAATACTGGAACACTTCGGAAGATCGGTGAAGGGAAATGAAAATATCCATGTTTCTGTAGATTGATATTGCTGGCTCTTTTATTTTATAAGTGACAGTAGACATGCTAACTGCATTTGTTCTCTTAGTGGAATTGCGCAAAAAATGGTTAGTTTTTAGTCCAATTAACTGCGGAACTTGTGGCGTAAATAAAGATGACTGTATGGCCGTTAAGAAAATTAGTTTCTAAGGAATTCGAAAAAGTAAAGATATTCCATCCCCAGACTTCTAGTTTCTTATTGGCCTTCCCCCCTGCCCCAAGGGGACACTTGGAATGGGAATACAAGAAATTGTTCGACTTGGTATGCAGAATAGGTTCCGATTCTCGCTTTTCCTGGAATACAATACTTGAGATGCTTTTTATTTAACAGGAAGATCCCTGATGAAGGGGCGTATTTCTTTAAGGAATCATTGGAACATTTCTGTTAAACCACAGTATCCGCGTCATTACCGCAGCGGTCTAGGTTTCCAGTCTACTCTTATAACTAGTTATCAAAGTGATGAGTGTCAGTTGTTATTTTTCACCTTACGGGCAATTGTGTATATATATATATATATATATATATATATATATATATATATAATACGCCTATTCATTTAAAATATGATGATGCTATAATATAATCTTAAACCAGTAAAATTCAACGTTTTACAAAAAGTTTTCAGAAGGTTTTTACAATTCAAATATCTACTTTTTAATTCTCAATCCTGGTTTAAAAAGTATGCAGTTTAATTCGAATGAGGAAGATATGTATTGATTAAATAAGTGATCCAATTCTTGTCTTCGACTTGTTTTTAGTGAAATGTATTGCTATTACAAGTGAAAAAAAACCCACAAAAGAAGAACAGATGACATCAAAAATTATATTTAAAAAAATGGTTAGACTCAAATTCTATGAGCTAAAGCCTTCATGGCCATCATCCCACAAGGAAATTCAATGCATACTATTAAATAAATTATTTTGAGAAGTTACTGATGAAAAACAACGAAACAAATAGTTTATTATGCCGCATTTTTCTGATAAAGTCACATGGCAGCGTTTATCTTCACACGTCATGTTAGTTAAAGTTTGACTCTTAGATCCTGTTTTTCACTATAATTAATAAAAATAAAATAAAAATGCATGTCGTAATTGTATTCAATAACCATTTCATGTAAATAATCTATTGAAACTTAAAATCAAGAAAGGTTGCTGCTTGTTTAACATGGCTTATATCTTTTGTAAATAAAATTAACAAGTATTCGAAAATTTTAAAAAGTACAAATTGAATTTTTTCACTATTTATGGCATAACCTTCAAGTTAATCCTTTGCTCTTTTGTTTTCTAGCCTATTTTTTTATGGGCGTAGAGGATATTTATTTCGAGTGCGTAAAAGTTATTCGTAACGATAAATTTCGCATGAATAATTTTACTCATATAAAACTTTTAGAAAAAAGTTGAATGCCTACTTTAGAACAGTTATTTATTAAAAGCACAATATATGTAACATTTTACTATTAAACTAGTATTAAGCTTCATTGGGTAAAATCCAAAATGAAATCGAAAGAAAATATGAAAGAATAAAAAGAAAATTCCGTAAAGAACGCTTGAACCAAAAGGTATACAAATTCAGATTTCACATTTTTCTTTCATCATAGATTGACATGAAAAATTCTTCGTGTCAAATTTCACAGATTAGATTGTTGCCCATTCGCTAATATATCTTACATACAGCAACATAACAAAAGCATTTCTTTGGATGCTTAAAGAAAATACTGCAGTGGCTGTGAAATGAACTATTTAAGATGAAATTATTTTCAATTTAGCATGCATATTCATTCAAAATACATGAAAGTGAAAAGCATGGTACACGACATTAAAATATAAAAATACACTTGATGATCCAAACGACGAATATTTAAAAAAATGCACCATCTAGTATTTTCCAAGACACACGTGAGCCTCAATTAGGTACTTAATTGTCTTAAAGTCATCCTTCTTTCTCTTATAGAAAGTATAAAGAATTTATTGTAATCATCAAGCACCTGAACTCGAGTTTTTGACAAAACTTCACCCTTTTGACATCTCTGAGTTCGAAAAACACATTTTTGGAATGGGTGTCTGCCTGTCTATAACTCAAAAACGCTTTAAGATAGTCGGGGGAGATTTAGTATATGGCATTTATACCAAATTTATACATTTAACAAATTTTGCCCAAAATCTATTCAAAGAAAGTTTGTTTGTCCAACTGTCCGAATAAAAGTTAACACAATTAATACAAAACGAAGAGAGGTAGATGGATAAAACTCAGCGACCAGATTTAAAATAGATAGTGTATACACCAATCAAAATTTGCGCCAGATCCAATATTGGAGTGCCTATCTATTGATCTGTACTTGAAGAAGCATGTAAAACGGGGTATTTCAAAGGTATAATGACTTAAATATATCAAATTATTATTATTACATTAATTTTTTGAATACAGCTGAAGTTTTATGTAAATTTTGGTTTCGATCGATTGGAAAAGCGCGTCTATAACACAAATTCACCTTTCGCAAATTATTAAGCTACGTTTCGATTACCTGTATGTCTGCAGACATGGCATATTTTCCCGATTACCCCTTTCATACGGTTTTCCAGGGCACTTATATGCCATTTTAGTTTACTGACAATTTCCGGTAAACATCGGATCCCGGACATCAAAGAAACCCGGGAAACTGCCAGAGAGGGGAAAGCGGGGAAAGTGTGTCATGTCTGCAGACGCACAGGTCGTCGGAAAGCGGCTTTAACCGTACGTCGAGAATAAACGCCAAGGTTAACACGATAGATTCAGAAAAAAATTTCAATTCAAGTCAAAAGTTAATATTCAGTAATTATTGTGTGCCATTGCCATACAAGGCTTCTCTGTCTTATTTAAGATCCACAACTTTTCGCCAAAGTAGGGAATAACACTTTTATTAGGCAGTACGCCAGAAAGTTTTGGTAAGGGTACCCCCACTTGTTTTGTTTAGAGCTGCGAATTTCCGAACAAGAAGGATGATAAAAAAAAAGATATCTATAGAGAACGATATTTTTAGAAGACTGGATGTTTTAAAAGGAAGGAAATAATTTATCCTTACTGCTTCAAACTGGAGTAAATATGTGTAAGCATAACTTTTCAGTTACGAATGAATAGTCTTTAAATTTTGAAAAAGGTTTTTAGCATAACGTTGTAAAAGGGACAAAGTAAAAGTGAAAAAAAAAGAGGGGGGTAGAGTTAATGTTATAATGTTTATGACATTTAAAATTGCTAAATCTGTAACAGAAAAAATGTATATACCAATGCATGCAAACATTATATATAATAATGGCTAGTGTCGATATTATATATACATGTAAAATATTGTTGGCTGAAAGTTTAGCGAATTTTTAAAGTTTAAACTCAATTATCTTTTATTTGAAGCCTTCACATATCTTAAGGAATTAAATGTTTTTAAATCTTCATTGGGCGTTTTTAGAAAAGTCCAAACCACTGCTTTTGTTGAAATATTGGGGGGAAAGCAGCGCGGATCATGGATATGTGTAAGACTTGAAAAGAAAATGTAGAAAAAGCTTTCACAGATTTTATGCCTCAGACACGTGAAAACCCTTAATTTTCGCTAGCTCAATAAATTTACTAGGTTTGGGGATGATAGGAGGGACGGAATTTTTATGCTTAATGATGACTGACATAACAGTGATTAAATTTTGAGGGAATCAAACGTTTAGCGAGTTTCATAAATTAAAGTAGAAATGCTTTAATTCACTTTATTCAAATATATTTATATAAATCACGCCAAATCAAGAAAAAACTCTGCAACTAATTTTCCCGTTTGGTCAATCATCCGTTTTTTAAGAACCTCAAACTTCTACAAAATGTTGCACAAACAACTTCATTATATTCCAAATAAAGGGTATTCCCTGTTTCGGCGTTTTACAATGTCCCGGTACTAAATCGACAGAATCTTTCGACGACTAGGAATAGCTTCACACCCAACATTCTCAAAGTATCATGCATTGGAATTAATTAAAAAAAATTCTGAAAGACTGGGCCACTAACTTTTGATTTTAAGCTTAACGCAATAAGATGTTTGATGGTAAATATTTTAATGCTTTTTCTTTAATAATAAAATATATTTAATGCTAAATAGAAGAATTTCCCATTTACAGTAAAGAAAAAAAAATCAAAATCAATATTTCATACGCTTTATACACCTTCAGTAAATATGAAGAAAGGAAGTTAGATCGAAATATAGTTTACATCGTTTTCTCAATTCTCAAACAAATTTTAAAGGACAAGAGAACTGTAAAATAAATACCCATATCCCAAGAGCAAATTCTTAGAACTGGATTAAAAAAAAGACAAATGTTGATGTAAAAGACAAGACAAAAAAGACGTGCAAATCCAGGAAGAAACGTTCGCACCGATGCTACAACAATAACATATTACAACATTCAGATGCATTAAAGATACTCCACCCAAGATAAACAACAAAATTCTATTCAGAAGGGGAGATCTAAATCATATGGAGCTTTAATTGGCAATCATGCGAAACAGTGTCTCTGAAAACGAGTCAATGAGACTGAAATATTTCAATTCGAAAAGCATCAGCAAATGAAGATTTAGGGAGGTGCGCAGGTACAGCGAAAGTCCAGAAACAATGGATATCAGGCGATAAAAATGCTCGAATCATTTTGCTATTGTTCAATGGAAGTCTCATAAAGACATCAGCAGATCAAGGGCACTTTATTATTGTTGCGTGAAGGCTTTGATCATCCAACTCCAAGAAGAATTACGAAAGAGAAAGTGCAGTCCTGAGATCTATAGAGATGCAGAAATAGTCATCATTAGCATTTCATTCAGAAAAAATCTTGATTTTTTTATTCCTTTAACTTAGACACAGTGCTTTTGAAACTTATGTAAAAATTCATTGACTTATTTTTGTTACATAGTATATTCAAATACCCCAGCGATAAGATCTCAGGATTATTAACTGATATCAAAAGGGACAAAAGTTGACAATAAATATAGTGTTGTTTCGTTTAGGGTAGTTTAGTCTGGTACTGAAGCTAAACGAAGACATCTTTGGTTCAGATATCACAATTTTAGCAATGAACAGGCTTGTATACTCGACGAATTTAAGGCTACACAAAAACTAAGCTTCAACGCAATAATACAAACTACTTGGCCCAGAGCCGTTTTAATTGGTTAAAATATAATAATCGAACATTATGATTTCATTGATTTCTGAATAAGATTACATGCATTAATTAAAATCATCTTTAAGAACTTAACAGTAAATTCTGAATAAAATATAATTAACTCCTTGATATCAAATTCATTTAGATTCTAGTTATATGCTAATTTTTCTCTTAAATTAATTATTGGTTTAACTTAAGCAGATTAACAAACAAAATTCTTACACGAGTCTGATTTGACATTACAATATAAGTTGATAAATCTAATATTCACATATAAAAGCATTCTTCTTTTTAATTTTAACTAATTTTATAATCCAAACCGTGAAAGAATTTTAAATGCATCCAACATGTCAGGTTGAAACTGATACATTCAATAACATTAACTGAAAAATTCGGTCAAATATTTATCCTACACAATAAAAACTTTAAAAACAAAGATAAGTAATAAACAAGTTGACGAATTGGATGGATTATGACGAATTTCGGAAATTCGTCATAATCCATTCTAAGATTAATTTTGCTTCAGAATCAGCATGATTGACCCTTTTTAAATTTCCTGACAATAGATCGTCTATATTTGAATGAGAAGAACCACAAAAGAAAGAAAGGTTGAAAAACGCATATAAAAATAAATTCTTTGTCACAGTTACGAGGCTTCAAATAATCGAGAAAAGTTAGAAGAATATAAGCTAGCTGATCGATTCCCTTTCGGGTTTCAAGAGTAAATATAATCAAATGCTTGACAAATAACAGACCTTCCCCCCCCTCCCCAATGATATATCGGGCGTGAGGCATCTGTCAAACATAATCAATCTTTACTATTTAATATTTTCTATTTATAGGAGAAAATATTTTTCTTAGTGGAATTAAAATGTGCAAACAATTAATTAATAAATTCATTCTTCCAAAAAGTAAATAGATATTTGACCAGTTTTTGGAGACCAGGATCCACAAAAGCATTAAACATTCTTCGAAAAAATACATAAAAATATAGATGATGATTAATTTAACTTCATGTTATTTTAAAACAATTGGCATTGTACATTGAAAATACTAACGAGGAAGTTAAAAAATAAAATACGAGAATTTTGTCAGTGATTTATTGTAGCTTTACATAATATTCAAATGTAAGGAAGAGAAATTTTTGGTTAAAAGTTTAGTACATTTTCCCACATTACATTTTTCACGCTTCAAATACAAAACAGGACATTAAAATGAACAATTTAGAGCAGCGGTGATGTTTAAATATCAATGCGTAAACTTTTGTGCTAAGAAGATTTCATAAAATTCAAAATGTGTAAATTCTTTCCACAAAGTTTTATTTAATTCGAGTTTCTGGGGCAGTAGTGGGATAAGGATTTTGAAATTCTTCACACTTGCATTTACGCGATGACGATATACTCTTTTAATATTTTTAGAACTGAACTATAAAATATCGAATCATTGAATTTGTGTCTCAAGAAATGCAATTTAATATAGATTTTAAATGAAAGCAGATTTTAATATTACAAATTATTTATTCATGTACTGCAAATTTACGAGTGAAAAGCAGAATGTAATTTTTAACTTTTAGTACACAAATAAAAATGGGTTTTCATTATATATACTGTTTGCTGAAATCAATATTCCAAATGTTTAGTTTGCAGCCTTAAAAGACAGCTACGTTATGCTCAGTAAAATATTTCTTTTAAAGTTTTTATCCTTAGCTTCAATTAAGAGTTAAATTGAATGTTAAATTAGATTCATTTTTTTAAGCTTTCCAAATAAAACTCAAATGTCCCTTGTCCCTATCCCTTAAATGTCCCTTTTTCTGTATAATCGGATACCATTGGATGAAATAAACAAACAAATCAATCATTAAATACTTGTAGTTTGAAAACAGTATATTAACAAATTTTGGGCAATCTATGAGCTAGGAAGAAAAAACTGAAATGAATTATAAAACATCTAGAATACGCCACCTTCTTTCAAGAAATACAACATTCATGAAGGTATAAAAATTAAACTCAGACAAGCCACCAGAATAGCTTATAAATATACACACCGCAGTAGAATCAAAATGTTTCCTCGCGTGAGTAGGATTTCAGGATGAACGAACAAACGGATAAAATCCTGGAAACTGTTTGACAACAAAATAAAGAAATACCAACAACTTTTGACGATTAAAATAAACGGGGGTAATTTCACGGACCGTCACGGGTGGCGCATCTCCAACCGAACAAAATAGTTCTTCGACTTTCAATCAATCTTTTTATGCCGAAGATTGTGAAAGGATTCTATTTTAAACCCTTTCACGTCCTCCTTGCCCTTTATGATATGCATGTAAAGGACGAGTTAAGTGTAGATGCACAACCCACCTGGCGACAAATAATCCGAATGAAATGTCATTAGATGTTCGGAAAATGAAGGATGCTTAGGCAGACTTCCAACAGGGCTTCTGCATCAAGACAACCATAGAGTGGGTCCCAGGAAGTGGGTTAAATCTTCAAACAATAGCTATAATTTATATGGGAATCCGGTGGAGTGACAAATGAACTAAAAACGAACCTAGTGATTCTAAGAATGAAATGTGCTATGTTATTCTGTCATTCAGCAAAAAGCACAATGGAGTCATTTGTTTTAAAAACAGTAGACACTTCGTCCCTCCATGGTACAAAAGAACGATTGAAGAGTTTCTCAGTCCTAACGTATGTACCCATTCTCTTACAAATCTATTTAAATTTTACGAGACCTGCAGACTGGATAATCCGGACATCAATATTCCCGCGATTCCGAATTACTCTAATTCTAGTGATGCAAAAAATTCTGGAAAGTGAGGAAACTTCGAATCAAACGAATATCGAACAACTTTTTACATCTATATTCTCCAAATTCATTCATATGTATATCAACAAAATTCTTGTAATTGAAAAGAAGTGGATTACCTATATGTAATTAGAGGACGTGACTTAAAATCGTGATATGTGGGAAGGCTCGACCTTTGAATGTAGAAAAAGATAATAATAATAATGTTAGATATTGTGTCAGCAGATAAGTCTATACATTTCTAAGATCAGAAAAGTTCAGTTGGGAAAACTATAAATGTGTATAGAACCCATAAAATGAGGCATTAAACAATGTGACAAAGTAATCAGGTCAAGGGTAAATTTTTAAAAGGGCAATTTTGAAAAATATATTTCTAATTTTCTTTTTTAACTGGAATAAAACTTTTGGAATTCTACCTAAGCACACATTACATAGAAAAAAAAAGTAACTAGCAAAATCTACATTATATATGTGTGTATGAGTGTGTTGTGCGTGCACGATTGTAATTTTTTTTTTGGTAAAATTTTAATTTGTTGAGGGGAACAAACAAGGCCATCTTTTCCCCCCTAACAGTTAAAATTTGCTGACTGAAAAGAACTTCTAATCTAAAACTTTAATAATTGTCAATTTTAAGAAAAAAAATGAAAAATTAAATTTGAAGTTCACAAGTGTTTCAATTACTAAGTCTAAATGCTTTCTTTTATCAGCATTACACTAGTAAATTCTATTATTTAATGTTTTTCTGGAAATAATCGCTACAAAGATCCCCCCCCCTCATTTTCATTTCTTTTATTTCCATATTGAAAATTGACATTATAATATCGTGTGAAATTTCATAACACTTTTAAAATAGGAGATTATCAGTCTACGAATTCTGAACAATAGAAAAGTATTTCACCGACTTTGTTTTCTCGATAAAGACGAATTTCTAAATACTAATAACAACACAGATTCAGGTTTAAAACTTTTTTCCTTTTCTGGAATACGGATTTAAGAATTTCAAATGCTTTTCAATCAATAATTAAAGAGTGCTTTTCAGTCCTTTACACTTTGAAAGTTTATTCCCGATAAATGAAACTATCATAATGCTTAACAACTCACTTTATAGGTCTATTAAACAACTATAACTTTCTCTGTTAAATTTTTCCATTCCCAGTAATAGCGTGCTATATACAAAAAAATCGCTATTTCTTTTCCCCTCCCCCTTAACTGGTAGCAAAATCAGATATATGTTTTGGATAGGAAACTGAACAACTCAATGTAATAAAAGCAAGTTGTTATGCATTTTCTCCATACCAAAGTACAATTGGACAATACTGCTGAATTATTAACTAAATCTGCACAAAATCAGATTTGAGTTTTCTTCAATATTTTGCGAAACAAATGCAAACAGTCTCAGAATAATTCTGATTTTTTTAATCTACGATATTTCAGGAAAACAGAAGCATTATGTTAACATGGTACTTCGATCAACATAAAACTGCAGTTTTCTGTTCAATCGATATCGATTTAAAAGACACCAAACAGCTCGGTTACGAAGGAGATCACAACAGTAAGAAAAATATATTACTCAACTGTCCAAAGCAACAACAGGAAAATGGATGAGATCGTAATTTCGACGCAAACACGAATGAGAAAACAAGACATACTCCTTCATTCGATTTCGTTTCGTTCCGAATGAGTCAAAATATAGGCAAAACGAGAGAACAACAACAAAAAAAGTAGGTAATAAGCGAAATTGAAATATGCCCTATAAGTAGTTTTCATATGGGGATTTACGAGGGCATAGAAAGGACCACCCGGGGATATTGTTTGAAAAACAACTGTGTGAAGGAGAGAGGTCGCAAATTTGTTTCCGCGCAACGACCAAAATAAAAGCGTACTTAATAAACGAAAAAACTCAAAGAAAAAAAGTGAAACGACAACGGAAATACTTTGCCGGTGGACTCCGTCAATAAATCAATTTGGGCCTGTAAATACGGCCGGATGCGGATGACTTTAAATCTGTCAAACATGTTAACATGCTGTTCGCTCAAGGTCCACAATCCATAATAATATTACGTCGGCGGGATCGCATTTTCGGACAAGTTGATATTTATATGTTTTCCAGTAATGCTGCCTCGAAATTGGTCTTAATTACTATTAAAACTCCCCAAAATGGTATATTTTACTAAAGCAACTGAAAGTTTTGGTATTAACAACATGTTTGGTCATTAAAATTCTCAAAATATATTAACTGAAAATATTGTTTTTAGAAATAACTTTTTAAAAAAATCAATTCAATCTTAATCCGAAAATCGATTCCAAATCCTTCGTGCTTAATGAAGTAAATTAAAACAATACGAATGAATGAAATATATAAATGAAGACAATTTATGGTCACATGATACACGCTCAATTCGCCAAAGTTTAACTTTTTAAACATCTTGCAGAAAAAAAAAGTAGTGCAACATACGACAACACAAAATTAAGTTTCAGACGATTTGTGCATTTACGTTTGTCATGTGATTATGATGTAAGCTGAGTGTGCACTATCACTGCAAAAAATTTAAAATTTATTTAATTAGTAAATATTAACAAAAATACTTTTATTTGTTTGCTTACTATCATTTTTACATTCATTTCAAAAATTTAATTCAACGAACTTCATATTTCAGGATAGCTCAGAATTAACATGCATTCTACGGTTCATATGAACATACGAAATATGTTTTAAAAGTTTTAAACTATATCTTTAATATAATAATTAAAGAAATGATTAATCAGCTAAACATCGAAATGCACAAAGTTTAAGCAACTACATACATTTCAGAGAAGAAATATTTTGCTTTATTTATATTTTTCATTCCACCTCATAGAATCCTAAAATATTTCTTATTCGCATGTCATGACAGAAATGCATTGGATGCACTGTGTTATTTCCGTAAACGCACAAATAAATAAATAGAAACCACTAATTTTTTGCTTTAGAAGTTGATAGCATTTGTTGATAGCTTGAAGAAAATATATTTATGAATATTTCCCAAGGTACTCCTCAACCTATTTCATCTGCCACGTTCCGTTCCATAAATTCCACAGATCTTCATTAAATCTTTTCACTTACCATTGCTTTTTGAAAAAAAGAAAGAAAAAATCATGAATCCTTATAATAAAATAATAAATTCTGTGTCAACGGTTTCACATAGCATTCTTTATAAACCGGTATATTTTCGAAAAAGTTTTATTTGTTCCTAAAAAAGTTGTTTTCTTTCAGTTTTTAATCTTAAGATTATTTTCAGCTTTACATAGACTGTAAATTATTTTCGTTTCTACAGCTAAATTCTGATCACGTGCGATGCAGGTAACCTTGTCTGAAGTGCTAAGAAGCCAAGGCGAAAGTGAAAGCTAGAGTGGGTATGACGGTGAATAGCAAAAAGCATTCTCAAAATTACAACACATTTTTTTTCTCGACTCAAGACTCAAACATTTTGCAATGCATAAAACCAAAGTTAAAAAGGATCTTGCGAAATATTTCAACTCAATTTAACTGTGTCCACTGAGAGTGAAAAACAATTTTAAGAATGATTAAATATCCTTTCTTACGAATTCTCCATTTATTTAAACGGGATAGTAGTTACGTAGCAACAAGGAAGCAAGGGGCTACCCTGACCACCGGTATCAGATATGTCATGATAAAATATAAGTGCTCGCAAGTCACATTTTAATATTAAATAAGATGGGGGAGGCAAAAATTGCCGCACCCGACCACCTCTGTTAAACCAATAATAACAACTGAAGGGAGAGGGTAGTAACTAATTATATTACATTCCAGGAATCAGACATACTATATTACTACTGGATGGGTATTTATGAAGCATTTCAATAGATATGAGAAATCTAATTCTAAAATTCAAAATCAACATCTGAATTTAAACTACCCGCATTTTAAAAAAATTCAAAACCCAGCTGTGATTCTGAAAGAGATTCCTAAAATAATTCTAAAAGAGACCCCTTAACTTCAATAATATAAATTTTTACATTACATTTTATCAACCAGAGTTGCAAATGTTCAAATGGAAAAATATTTTTCGAGAACAAAAGTCTCAATCCATTCTAATTTCAATCCATGTACGTCAACCAAGTACGTCAAAGGATATTCGGACAATTTTCAATTTATACTTTCAGTAAGCTAACCTCTTAATCATCTTGCTAGTGCGTCATGAGGGCAACGGGATATCACTCCTCAAACATATAATTGGAATTAAATCCTTCAAAAGACACTATAATACGAGACAAAAATTAAATATAATCCATGAACCCTTTTCTATAAATTCTTGATTCAATCAGTAAGAAAGCACATTTCCGAAATGAAGGATGTACTCTAATAAGATTTTTTTAAAGCAAAACATTCAAGGTGTTAAGTTTCTAAATCAGCTTCATTCTACTTAGCGGAAAGTATCCTATGACTATCAAGAGATCGTTGTACCTCAGCTTTAGCTATAGAAAAATAAATTCCTCAATAAATTTGAATACATCAACAAATTTACATTTCAAAATTTAAATCTCTAAAAATTTAAAAAATAAAGCCAATAAAAATATTTCCGAGATAAAGTCAAACACACTACTTGTTATTCACCCCCTATCTAATTTCAAAATTACCGACAAGTTCCATAATTCTGTTCTCAATTCATTAAATTTAAGTATTGTATTAATTGGGACAAGTTTTGTAAAGGAAACTGTTCAAAACTTTGGAGAAAAAATATTTTATTTAAATAAAATTATAACTCACGGTAGTTGTTATGGAGAGGTAGGGTGGAAGCCCTAACATTTTACAAGTTTTCTATCAATATTACAAATAATGTAATTTCTTAAAACTTTTTTATGATGTTTATTTATGTATCTCATAGCTTTTGTGGAAGAGATAAATATTAGGATTGGATTAGTAGTTATAATCAAACTACGATAAAGAATTAGAGCAACAATAAGTCAACATACAGCGCAGAAATTTCTTCAGTTCAGGCCATTAAAATTTAGTCATGACAAAGAAAATGTATCAGATCAGGCCATAGATGCAAGAACTCCAGTTCCGAATAATCAAGCCCGTACAGATCTCATTATTTCGGTTAGTAAAAATTTGGATTTAGATCGTTTAAACTCCAAAACAAACACTCAAATTACGAAATCAGGGTATAAATGATTAACTCTCAAATCATAGACAAGCAAAACTTCAAGAAAGTAACCAGTGAATAAAACACAATAGCAGATTATTTTTTATAGCAAGAACATGAACTGAACGAAATACTAAATACCAAAATTAAACTGCCCAATGAAGTTTAGTACAGAAGTCTTAACATAAATTTCAAAGAAAAGAATTAAAAGCAGTTGAGAAAAGTGATAATTATGAAGCAAAATATCGTAAAATCAATCTTCGGAGCATCACGCTATAAAAGGACTGTTCTAGACTCCCACGTTCTATCATTAATTTCAACATTACCAATAAATTTTTACTTTTCGAACTTAACCTTGATACTTGACGCAATTCCAACTTGCAAGAAAATAAAGGAAACGGCTGAAAGGACATACTCAGCGTTACTAAAAGTAGGAGAAAAAGATTGAGAAAAGCTTTTCTAAAAAGAAATCAGCAACAGAAATCAACATAAGACATGTTATTACGGAATAAATGACTATTATGTTGCAAGATTAGTGATAACACAGTTAAAGTAAAAACTATCATTCAAACCATTAAATCTAGAAACAAGGGAAGAAACTGGATTTGATTGACGCTTGCATGTTAGCAATTTGAATTTCGCTAGGGGACAAAGTTACAAGCCTGCTTGAAGAAAGCGTGGGCATGATTCTGCTTAATTTTGAGACATGCTTTAGTTAAATATTCTGCATAAACATAGAAAGTGAGGAAATAATATAGACATAATGATATATGATTAAATATTTCTAAATCATAATTAAAAGCATTGAAGATAGTAATAAAAATTAAATGGACGAGCTTAAAAAACGATTTTCATAAAATGAAATCTTACTTCCCCCCTCCCCCCATTTTAAGCGAAACATTAAACGGAAAGGAATTTTAAAGCAGTAATATGGTAAAAATGGATACAGAAAAAAAGTATATGATGCTTAAATCAACAGAAAAAAAGTATATGTAACTTAAATCTTCATTAACCAATTCAATATCAAATTCGAAGCTTAATTCAGAGATTCAGACTTAGAGTTTATTTTCATAACTTTCAATCATATAACACCAGGTATCTTTTTTTAAATGTTTATATATATATATATATATATATATATATATATATATATATATATATAACATTTAAAAAATACCTGGTGTTATTACTGGTAATTATATTATAACTGGTAAAAATTATATTTTATATTATATATATATATATATATATATATATATATATAGATATATATATATATATATATATATATATATATATATAAAGGAATAGTTATGCGTTATTTCTTGATTTATGTACAACAGAAATCTCAATGAAAAAGATAGCAAACAAATAAAACTCTAAATACATTTATTTGGTGCTTGTCATTGTTTTCTTTACAACATAACTAATGGAATGCAATAATATGGTCTTAATTCGAATTTCAATTGTCATATTACCGGAAAGGTGTTACTATCTTGAATTTTATTTAATGAAACATTTAAAGACAGCTTCGAATGTAAGATACTCAGATAAAAGAGAGCTCTAAAAATTAAATAAAAAGAGATGTGCTTGCCAAAGACTCATACTCAAAATATCAAAATGAAATGACTTAAGTTCAAATACCTGTTACTGTATATATTAACCGTTTGAGTACGGGAGAATTTTTACCTTTACGGCAAGTGAAGCGCTATACCGCTTCGCCGTACTCAAACGGTTAAAAGCCTTTAATTGCCTTTTTAGAGATCTATTCCATATATTGATTACTTCATTTTGTAAGGATTATCTCAAGTTTCAGATTACAATAGAAATTCGTTTATAACATCTATAAAAAAAAGTATCTTTTGAAAAATTATAAAATATTTTTCATTCAAGGAGTATAATTATGATAATTAAATAAGGTGTCTTTTAAAGAATGGTAGGAATATGCAATGCTTTACGTGCTGTCTACATGCAATTATCATGCAAAGCAAAACAATGTAATGCTAAAAATAATCACAACCGACCTACTTTCTATTCCTTTATATTATCACAAACATTAGAATAAACACATTTAATGTATTTAACTAAATTAATATCTTCCCATATATACTCTTTATGTTAACAATGAAAACAAGACGTAAACAGAAATAACTGATACTGATTGATTTTTCCCATTATTCATATGGACACAATATAACCACTGAAACACACAAGGTTGGCTCAACATTAAATGCAATGCCCAGTGTAGCCTTTAACAATAAATATTTTTGTCCAGGATGAAGTACATGCAAAAACGAGCTGCCAAGTATTTAGCAGACGGAAACAAATTGAAATAGAATTAGCTATGGATTTCAACAGACCAAATTACAAGGGGTTAGTTTAGTAAAGGATAAAAAAAAGACTAATCAAAATGTATCAAAAAAGGCTTATCAGAATGTAACAAAAATAATAAAAAAAATAAGTCTTTTGAATGCAACAAAAGACGAATAGAGTGTGGAAGATCTTTTCATCTCTACCCACCACCTCCGAAAAAAAATGATTAATTTTCAACAAAAGATTTGTAAATTATTTAAAATCTCATGGATAATTGCACAACATCACTAAAATCAAAATGTTTACATTTATTTCAATTCTTAGCGAAAATATTGGCAATATATAAAAAAATCGAGCAATTTACGGCCTCTTTAACCAATATTTGTCGGATTGTAAAGGAGAAAATATACGGAGGACGAGTTTTTGGAATTTGATCAATTGAGTTTTAAAAGTACTATTCGAGAAATATTTTTTAAGAATTTTAATGAAACAAATTTACAGCTGAAGTTTTAAATCTGAATTGATTATCTTCTTGGAAGTCAATAGAATAGATGCCACGTATATAAAAAATATAAAAGCAACTAGATTTCGAGAAAAAAAAAGTTGCAAAAGAATTATGTTCCAAGGTTAAACATTTGAGAAAGCTAACTCTTACTAGAAGATTTATCTTACCTATTATTTATTTTAAAGACATTATACGAGTTCGAAAAAAGTTAAAGAACCTCAGGCTCTTTCACCTTTCTTCCTTCCTTAGTTAAACGGTTCGCAGCGAAAGTGAAGAAATTTAGGCTAAAGACTGTCTTTCGATACAGCAACAGTCAGCGCATAGTGTAAAAGGGACAATAAGTTTGTTATGTAGACACAAGGGATGGGCGACCCACTTTATTCAATAGGACGGACGAGAAAGGTGCCATATCCGATCTCATTGCTCGAAAAACTAGAAATCACGCATTTCCTCACCATTTGTATCAACGGGTTGGTTTCCTGCTTCTCAATAACAGAAGGACAACCAATACAGAATCTTCACGCAATGTTGTTTAGGTAATTCACCCTGTCCAGCAGAACAGGTCGATTGATCACAGCGCAACAATTCGGATGATCAATCCCCAATGAGCCAAGTCCCGATTTCCGACCAAGCGTCTAGTTTATTCGTGAGACTCAAATTTCGGTAACCATATAATATAATCAGGTCATTTAAAATTTTATCGCAAATAAGATAGCCACAGTTACAAAAATTCAAAATATGTTTAAGTGGGGTTTTTTTGACAATATTTAGTCAAACCGAGTAGATAATGAAAAAAAAAAAGATTTTCATAAGAATATTTTTTTCCTAATATTATACAGAAAGTTTCCAAGACAAATGCAAAAATTCCATAGGAATAATATAATAGGTCTATAAAAGTGTCGCAATTCTCGGAGAAAGTTTGATATTATTTCGATTAGATTAATCAATATTATAAAAATATGGTAGATATTTACTTGGATTCAAAACATTTAATGAAATGGAATACAACAACAATATTATAAAACTAGCTAATACTGAATTACTTTACTCGCATTAGCGAGAAAATAATGTAAATGCAATCTTTTTTTATATGCCCCCTTAAATTTGCTTTCGTGGTGATAAAATTTTAATATTAGTTTCTGAAATACTTCTAGAAAAAATTAAAACAAAGAAATTTCCTTCTAAGGTGCGGTACTTTTTATTAAACTGAAAATCACGTGACTCATAAAAGTATTAAACTCAACCGAGCATAAAACAGTTTACTTCTTGTAAAACCTCAAATTAAACAAACACAATAATTGCTTTCACGCTGTGCACATTATAAAACCATGCGTGTAACTTGAAGAAAATGAAATAAAAAGCATTAATTTCAATACAACCATTTGCAATCCAGCAAGAAATTGAATAATAATAATAATACCCAAGCAGTAACTTCAACAAGCTCAAAATATAAAATTCTTCCTTTAACGATCTCCCCTTTTTAAAAAAAAACGTTTATACCAATAACAAACAAAACGTGACTCACAACTTGTGGGGGAAACCCCAGAACTAGCAAGACGGTTAGAATTTACAAAGTTCACACAAATGAACCTGTCCAATCTATTTCCTTTCAGAATCTGCTGTAATAATCAAACAAAAAATAAAACATGGAAGGCACTCGATAAAATGGATTTCCCTATACATATAAACATGGAAAGTAAGAGCTCCAAGTTCTATCCATTGTTTGCTGAAACCGGCTAACATCTAGCGAACGCTGAAATTCAAGGCCTTTCCATATTCCGTATGCCCTGCTTCCAATTGCAAAAGCGAGTTTTACTTTCCCCACCATAATCGTTAAGTGGTTGGCTTTGACCTATAAGTCTTTCCGTGAAGCTTTCAGGAAATATCAACTACTTGAAATTGATCATCTTTATATCAAAATTCGATTTGATCAGATGAGATCTGGAGGAAATATTGTAAATGATGTAACTGGAAACATATCTAGTCTTTACTTCGATCTAAGTGATATGTAACATGTGCAATTGCTCTCTCTTCGAGGGATTTATGTCGATCTTTATGGATCTTCTTTCGCAAAAATTCAATGTAATTCGATTAGACTAAATTAGCTGAAAATGCCATTAAAAAAAGGTAGCAGGTCACATACAAACCTCTCCTTTGATTTATAAGGAAAAATATGAAGATCGGAAATAAGTTTTGAATTTCATCGGGGGGGGGGGGAAGGCTTCAAAAAGCATGAAACTTTGTTCAGCTCAAAAATTCTTCCACGACAACAACGCAACACCTGCAACAGATAAACTGAATTTCCGTATTAATAACTATTACTTTTAAGACTACGGTAATGCTGTAATAAAAGACATATAATTATTTTTTAACTAAGAGAAATATTTTTATCCCACCAACTTTCGCCTAAATATGTTACAATAGAGCCAGCCTTGTTATGCTACAGTACGTTTAAATCGCCATGAATTCTGAATTAATTAAAAGCCAAAGAATTTAAACAGTTTTCAATACTATAAGGTGAACTGATTGGCAAGTGGATGCTTGTTATGCTATTTGTAGGATGTCAAGATCAGAGATGTAAGACCCTGAGCAGTTAGTGTTGTTGGAGATTAAAAAAATTAGACCAGTAAGGTAGCAAATGTCTTGTTTCAATTTCCTTATTTTAATTAGATAGTTTCATTTCTGTACGATTGTTATAAAATTATTAAAAAGAAATAAATCGTTTCTCCAAAAAAAAAAAAAAAAGCGCTTCCGAAACAATCTAGTAAAACAAATTCTTAAATTAGGGCGCAATGCTTTCCGGAAGATTGTACGGTATCAAAATCTCCCGTAAAACCATCTTTCAGCATTTGAATTTTCTTGCATTAAATTCAGTACACTAAACAGAAATAGTTATTTTTTGCATTTAAATTTTGCTATATGTTGCCCAAAACATTGGTGCGACAATATTTTCCATAAGTTCAGTTGTCTTTCAATGGCAGGAAATTTTTAGAAAGAAAAAAATTCCAACAAATTGACTAATCTACACGTTTCTCACAGTTATATTCGTATTCTACAATTTTACCGATTTTTAAAAGACATATTTTTTTGTCCTAGAAGTTCGTTGATTTTCTCTCATTCTCTAACTGTGTTTGAGAGAAACTAAACACAGTTACAGCTTGGTTCTAAGTCGCCGTTTTGTACTTAAGATTTTTCACGATCTTCCGACCGCGTTAGAACTAAGCCAATATATGAAGGTTAGCAATGCTATCGATAACCTTTTCCACAAATATTTGAAGAATTTGCAAATGTACTATTTCACTTTTATATACTAGTAATTTTTGAAAGTCATTTCAAGTTTCGCTTATTTTCAAATTACATACTTGTACTTTTAGACACTTGGAGTTTTCTCACTTATTCTGGAGCCATATTCTGATGAAATGTTAAAACTAATTACTTCCAGAATTCATTAAACAAATCTCAAATTGAAATGAACGAAACCATTTTTAAATAACTCTGATATACGATCATTATCCGAGCAACTGATAATAGCTCTTACAAAAAACAAAGAACAAGAAATTCCACGATTATTTCAGAATATTAATATTCTCAAATAATCGAGATACCCTAAACTTAGAGATAAAGATTTCTCATAGAATGGCTATTTTTAAATTCCATTTATATATTTATTTATTTTCCGCTTCTAATTCCTATTTCGAGCTTTCCCAAAGACATTCTAAAACAGTTGAGGGCATTGCGTCGGTTGTTTCCTCACTAAATCGACCTGTGAAAAATGTCCTTGAAAAACAAAAAAAAGAATTGCGCATATTTAGGTGAAATTTTATGCATCGCGGCACAGCTTCAAAAAGAACTTCAAATACCTGAAACGAGTGGCCGACTAGACGAACGTGCGGCCGATCACAAACACTTTGTGTAGAAGGGAGAGGGGGAGGGTAGCAAAAGCAATTTTTGCCACTACTCGATATTTTGCTGCAGCATTGATTTTACTGGACAACGAAAAGTTTCGAAATTTACCGTTTTATTTTTTTATGCCTTTGGCTTAGATAAATAGTTTAGAAGGTAAATCCGATAAGAACAATGCATTTAAATATATTGAATGTTTCAAATATAAGAATAACATGACACCGCTATTGAACAGTAAACATCGGCAAAGAATTTGAAAATATTGAGAATAATGAAGCATCGTTTTTGATATTGCAACACTGCGATAGAATGATCATGGTTCTGGATTATCGATTCAAAAGATGTGAATTTTTATTAGGGATTTTTTTTTATATTTTAGAATATAGAGATTTGCGTATTTTTATCTATCATATTAGACAAAACGGCAGGAATAATCTGGAAGATTACACAGACATTTTAAAATTCCTTTCTAGTGTTTCTTATTTAAAATTGAATAAACAGCGATGTTTGTTATTTTTCTGTATTTTGTCCATTCGTGTACATATAATCGAGACTTTATAAATCCAAAAATAATATATATATTGATCTTTATACAAGAATATTTAAATTTTAATCAAAAAAACTGTTTCAAATCAAAATTTGACACGGAACAACAGTCGAAATCGAGTGATCATATACCAAATTTCATCGATATAATTGCGTTTTTGAATTATTGTGTTTACATCCAGGCGGAAGAACAAACTGACAGACAGATATAACTTTAAAAGATTTGCTTAAAGATCTGATTAAAAACTACACATTGGTTACGAAATCTATGCAACAAATTTCATCCGTATAGCTATATTTGTTTTGTAGTTACTATATTAACAGACAAAGAAACAGATTTCTTTTAAATAGATATTGTTCAAAATTTATAAATTTGGTCTTAAGTATAACATTTTGAAATTTACACTATAAACGCATTTTGAACACATTAACCGACTTATAAATCCCTATTATATATATCCCTATTACCGTTGTAATTATGGTATTCATAATAAAAATGTGCAATGGTTGAAAATTATATACAAAACCCCTTTATTTCAAGCTTGTTTAAATTAGGTTAACAAACTTCCAGCATAATGAACCAGACTTTAGGCATCAATTTATCATACCTGCATTCAAATGATATTTCGCATTTGATATCAAAATATCTTCAGCATTAATGTTTTTATTTTTATGCTATTTCTCTCTCCACCAATACTTTTTGGGCTTGCCTTTCTATCTTCATCATTACGTTCTCCACTGATTGCACCTCCGCCTCATGAAATGAGGATAAGCTGCTTAGAAAGTACCAAGAATCGGACCCGGATTAAGCCCTATGGGTGCCCTTAAGCAAAGTAAGTTTCGATTCTCCCACTTCACTTCCCCAATCTTCAAATCCCTATTAATTCAATTTAATAGGGCTCTATATAAATAGTTTTTAAATAATAAATAATATTATGAATTGAAATGATAAAGCATTTAACTGTGAGTCACTTTCAAGAAAGTTGGTCTCAGTGCCTGCTGTATTACATGATAATAATAAAAATAATTTTAAAAAAAAAGACAAAAAAATATTGCAAACTTTTTTTTTATCTCAATCTAACTCTTCAGAGATAAAATTTACTACAACTTTTGATTTGTGGGCGAAAACAAATTAAACAATACTGATCTGTAACCAAATTTAAAATCGCAGGGGAAAAACCCATCTTAGTAATATCCTAAAATTTAAATTCTAAAGTTCGAGTTCGCTGCCCTTTTAAACCAAATAAAGGTACAAAGATTACACTGATAAACCGCAAAAAAAAACCTGACACCACGACCACCGCGAAATTTGTCCTTCTTAGGTAATTACCATCTTTGCCTATTTGATAATACAGACCTGCCAAGAATGAAACGCATTCACAACGCCTAAGATAAAACACATCTGATATTTTAAAAATATATTGCATTCATTGCATTTAGCAAAGCGTCGAAACTAAATTAATGAGAGAATAGAGCTCATGCGAATCAATGTGTCATTTAGATTATAAGTTTAGATTTCTGCAGGCAACTAGTAGTTGTTCATTCTAGAAACAAGAGATGCTTTTCGAGCACTGAACCATGTCATAAGACTAGTTGAATTTCCAGGCTTGTTGTACTGTTTCCTAACCTATACTCATCCTTCTTCATTACGTGAAGTAAATGTAAGAATTCCGTCTTCGACCCAAATTCAACAACTCATCATGTTGAAACCCTGAATTTACAGCCTGATCTAACAGCACGTCAAACGGAATTCCTGATTTGATTTGAAGGATGACACTATTTCAATCAATTTCCCAAGCTGTTCAGTTTAGAATCGAGGGTGAAGAATCTAGAAGAATAAAATGAGAAGCGAAATTCGAAAAAAAATGTCGCCTTTCAGAACGACTTCCTGAAAGCGAATTTATGACCTTCAGATTAAGAGGATCATAAAATGTAAGTATTTCGGATAACATAAAATAAAATAAAAACTGAGTGCATGGATATAATAAAAATAATTAGTGGTTTTTTTATTTAATCCATTTTTTGAAAAATTATATAATTATTTTCAATTGTTTTTTTAAATTCTTGTAACCATGCATAATAAATAAAAGAATCAACCAATTTGCAATACGGACACGAGAGTAAAAAAAATTTTTAAAGCCATACGTCAAAAGGCTATAAGAAAACGAAAAAATGCAAGTTGTGTAACATAACAAATTCATTGCTTATATCAATAAGACTATATTATAGAT
This sequence comes from Argiope argentata, assembly GCA_026289955.1. NCBI lineage: Eukaryota > Metazoa > Arthropoda > Arachnida > Araneae > Araneidae > Argiope > Argiope argentata. The sequence goes on from JAOUZG010051061.1 coordinate 2,438,847, forward strand.
ATATAATTTTGCGATCAGAGCATTAATTTATGTTTTAAGTAAGCACAACCATTTTTTAAAAACAGTTTTCTTGAATTAGTTCGAACCCATAAAGTACATATATTAGTATTAATTACACATCCAGAACAGAATGTTTCTCAAAGGATGCCGTCTATGTTAATTTTTAGAAAGAGATTGAAAAAATACCAAGTAAAGAAAATTATACTCTATAAAAAGCAATAAATTATTGAATTTTTCACTCAAAGCTATCTACTACAATAATTAAAAGGTTGGTTCAGAATTCAAGCAGTAAATGTATTTGCTCCGAAAGCAATTAATTTGTCTAGCTAATTGTAAGTGTGGAAGTGGCGGGGTGATCGGCTGTACTTAAAAAAAATGGCATTATAACTCATTCAGTTTATTTGTTATAGTCAATTATTTTTGAATGAAATTTGATTTTCCATGCGTTTACCAAATTCAACTGCTTCTTTTATTGTATGTGTCTCTTGGAAGTTAGCGAACCTATTCTAAAGTCGGTACATCTCCTGAATTCATGATTATTCCATTTTCAAAATTTCTCCAATCTAATAAAATCTGAAGCGTTTTTACATAAATATTCAACAAATGATGCTCCCCTTTCTTCATCTTTAAAAATGCTTTTTTTTCCAGAGCGCTCTTAATTTTTTTATAAATTTTATTATCAATATTGCATATAAGAAAATAGATGAAATTTCTTCCTTTTGAAGATGTTACCAAAAACAAGAAAACAGCATTTTAGCCACAGTCCCCCCCTATATAGAATAATACAATAATTTACTTGATACTTTTCAAAAGAGTGCAGTATCTATTGTTCATATTTCTACCAAATATCACTATCAAAATTTTAATAATTGTTTCTATTATACTTTATTTTTTAAATAATGTTATCGCAAATTATATGCAAATATTAACACTACCCTTCAAATTCTCACTTTTTAAAATTGTTATTCAGATGCATCGTTTGGTAAAGTTTTAATATATTTAAAAGTATAAGTTATTTAAATGCAGTGCTAAAAAACAACCCATTTATATAGCGAGTTAAGTAGTAGGAAAATAATACCACTTTTTAGTGAACAATAAATACTTTTTAAGTTCTAATATATAATAACACACAAAAAAGATTTACGGACAAATGATTCTAATGAATCCTGAGAAATAAGAATCTCATTCAAGTATATGATGAATTATCATAAAAAAGATTATATCATTCTAATTATTCCTCCACTAAAATTATATTTTAAAATTATTTTCTTAAACAGCTCATTCTAATCTCAATATATTTGAGAATGTCTAACCCTTTTGTGCGAGACCTTTTAAACAATTTCAGCTCCTTTCAAGAAAACTGACACAATCACACAGTTGAATTTGTTTACAAAATCGAAATCCATTTTTTTAAAACTGCCTTTTCTATTTCTTTAATCTTCTAGTTTAAGGGATGGAAATTTATCAGACTCAATGCATGCAGCAATGCATGCATTAAGCAATCAAGCGGTTCAAAAAGTTTAGGGATAAAACCCGTACTCAGCCTTCTTTCAGCAGTCGTGGCGCTATCTAGTGACTCGTCCCACGAAAAGAGGTACCAGCACCAAAACATTTATAATTAAACACAGTGACGCCATCTAGCGAAATATTATTGCTCTTACAAGTGTTTTTAATGTGAATGTCAGCTCTCATATAAAAAGGTTTCATTTTAATGGTAAATATCCATTCGTTCAAGATTTTTCCTCTAGCAAATAAATTTAAGTAGACAATTTTTTTTAATTAACTTGTATCTTAGAAAAGAAAAAAAGAATTTGGAACAAGATATCCAAGAACAGAAATGAACAAAAATGAATATCTCGAAATAAAATCTAAATTATTGAATTTATAAATATGCATGTATCTTTTCTGCGATGTAAAATTACATTAATTTAATAGACAATTTCATTAATCTACAGCAATAAAATTTAACGTGAGTTAATTTTACAATTCACCAAAGAATAAGAAAGTAAGCGAAACGCACTTATCACCCGTTTCTTTAAATAACAAATAAAAAAATATTAAATTTTAAATAATAAAGAATACTTTAATTTTTTTAGAAATTATTAAAATTGACTGAAGTAAATTGCATATCAGTTCAGTACACATTGAAGATAATTTATTCATTAAAAAAAATAATAGTTGCATTCTGAGGAATAAATTTCCAATTTAATCCCAGTTTGTTTGTTTTTAAATCACAATGCTCTTTTCTACACTTATCTTCTTTTTTTAAAAAAGAGTCATAAAAATTGTATTACATTAGAGTGCAATTTCAAATAATCATATACCATGATGGCATTTTCAAAATTTCACTTGAACAGAACAACAATTCTTATGAATAAAAGATTATATATAAAGGGCGAGAATGCTCCAATTTTAACAAAAATTCCCGATACAGACTTAAAAGGAAACAATTGTATTTTTAAGGAAAATTCTTACTTTCCTTTTTCTTCTGTAATTTCTCTCTTAAAAGAGCTTCTTTCAGCATTCGTTCTTTTTTTTTCTTTGTTATTACACATGCAAAACGCAGTGACCTTAATTTTAGGAAAGTGAAAACACATAATCCCTTCTTCCACCTTCAGAAAAAGGGTGAAAGAGGGAAACCTAGTAATCTTTATATTTCACTAAGTACATACAGGAAACTAGTACATCGACAATATGGAGACGAACAAAAATCAATCAAGATTTGAGCTGCCATCTATCGGCTCAATTCAATACTAAAAACTTGTTTCAAGTTCGAATACTACTTCTGATCGATAATATTTAAATGAAATAGTAATATATAAAAGAGAAATCCTTAATTTTTAATTAGTTTAGTGAAAGATGCAATTCTAAAGTTCAAATAAACTACAGAAAAGAACACACAATCATAATTTTAACTAAAACATTAGTCAGACAAGTATATTTAAATTTGCTATATCTTCACGCCTGGTTCAATTTAAATGTTAGTTTATATGTTAAACATATCATTTTCAAATGAATAAATAATTAATAGAAATGGAAAAACAGATTTTAGCTTCATACTCAAATCTTCGAAAAGCTACAATGATTTTTTTTTCTTCGCCCAAATCACAATAGGTTAGTAAATTAGACGGTAAATTATTTTTTAATTAAAAATGTTCTCTTTTTTTTTTAAAAAATACAAGCTATTAAATTGACTTAGCGCATAAATGTACCAAGAAAATTTACATCAAAATGCTTGAAAACATTTTGAACCTTATTCTTTGAAACATTATTCTTTATATTATACACCCACCCACAAATAGCTATACACACACACGCAGTATTTTCATTATTGTTGCCGTTTGTACACACTAAAATTAACACTTTTCTTAAAAACTTTCTTAAAACTGTTGCGGGCATAAATATTATAAATAAAGCAACTCAAGGAAATTTTACACAGTTGAATTTGCATTTCTATAATTTTTTATAAAGGTTTTACTAAAATAAAGACTTTATATAGAGAACTATGCAATAAAAATTCTTCACATTCTTTTGAAACATGCATTATATATAAACAAGATTATCAAAAAACAATACATTTTCCAAAAGTGCAAATCTCAGCTTGAAATGTTGTATACAGAATTTTGCGATGGAAATTTCTACAACATATGCTTTCAACAGGCTCTCAACTAAACGACTTATACAGATTCTTATCATTTCATAAAAATTTGTGGATGCATATATTCAACTTTCTGGTAATGCATCCTTATTTAGTCCCCCCCTTCTTCTTAAATCTATATTATATATATATATATATATATATATATATATATATATATATATATGTTATATATTACTAGCCAATTTTGGCAATTGAATGGCTGCTAAAATTTTCAACTAAATATTTTTTTCTCTTAATATTTATTTGACAAAATACTTTTTCTTAACTTCATTTTTTTATATAGAAGATGAATATTATTTATTTTTTTCTGCTCATTTTAGTATGCATTTGCAGAATTTTCTCTGGAAATTCCTTAAATACATACAAAATACGAACAGAATCATATATTACATGCATATATCTTAATATACTATAATTTTATTCGTCCATATCCGATGAGTATATATAATTTAAATGGTAGGTATATCTGTCTCTCTCTACATTAAATAACAGGGATATTAATTGAGTGTATACTATCCAAACATAGCATTCAAGATATATATTGAATGAACAAATCTTTATCCACGTAATTATCACAAAAAGGCAATAAAGTTTAAAATTGGACGCATTTAAAAAAATTTCATCGTTGCTTCATTCCGAAGTAAAACCCCGAAATGTAACAAAATTTAAAAATCTTTAATGAAAACCTGCTTTGTTCTGATAAACAGTAAGGAAAACGACTCACCAGGGGAAAAATTAAATCCAATCTTCATTCTTTGACCATCAAGGAGGGGAGGGAGTAAGGAAATATGTTGTAAAATATGCTTAAAATATTTAAAAATAGCATAAAAGTTATACGGCAAAAAACAATAGTACGGAAAAAAAAACAATTTTTTGAATTTTAAAATATTTTAACAATGATTTTTGTGGTATATATTTCGGGAGTTATTGCGGTATATATTTTCGGAAGTTATTGCGGTAAAATATCATTTAATTTTTAATTAGATAAAACGCCAATTAAAATTTCAGAAAAAAATTTATCCGAGGCACTTATTCCCGTCCTCCAAATTGTATAAATGCCAATTTTAGTAATTATTTATCAAGCGATCTGGGCTGTAAAGTCCCAAAACACATACATTATTATTAGTCGAGATTTATTGTATATACGAAAACTTGCCTATTATGAATCATTAAATGGTTTTCAATCTTCACTTGTCTTTTGTATTACATTATTCGATTACTGCAATTTCTCAGTGTCTATAGGGTGGTTTATCAAATAATTTTTTTTATAAAAACATGTTTTAAATTTATTACTATTTCATACATTTGAGGTTTCTTGAAATAGGGCATACGATATACAAAACCAGTGGGAAAGGTCTCTCCGAAATATTCTCACATAATTTATTTCTAATAAGGATTTTATTCCTCCACTTCCCTGCTACATACAAAAAAAAAAAAAGAAAAAAAAGGAACTATAGTACAAAGTCTTGAATGCCACCAGTTCAGATTTTTATTTTTAGAGTACCGCACATGAGTTTTCACGCTTCGAACTACGGAGGAAAAAGCCAAGTCTGTATTTTGGATGTTTTCCTTCGATCGACTGAAAATAAAAATTGGCACAGATTTGTGTTTTAATAATCCGATAACATACCAGATTTCATTTATCTACGTCGTCGCGGTTTTTGAAATATCGCATGTATGTTAATGCAACGACTGACATATTGGAACAGTTGGTTCAAAATCTGATATACAATTACACTTTAGATACTAAAAAAATGTACGAAAAATTTTATGCATTGTTCACTTGTACTTAGCCAAAGAAATAAACTTTCTAAGAGGAGATTTCGCTCAATATTTCAGAAATAAGAACAAATTTCGTATAAAGATCCACACATCAAAATTAATCTCAAAGCGTCTGTAAATTATCTTATTCACGAAGAGACAGAAAGATTCTGAAATCGTGTGTTCGGGCTAAGAAAGATCTGAAACGCATAAAATTCTTCAAAGCCTAGTGTTTGAATTTATTTTTAACAATTTCACATTAATATATATATATATATATATATATATATATATATATATATATA
>JAOUZG010051061.1:2444973-2531694 GCA_026289955.1 Argiope argentata
ATATATATATATATATATATATATATATATATATATATCAATTCAAATTAATTTCTTAATTTTCAAAGTTAGCCATAGTAACTTCATTCTACAATATTCTCTTATTTCCTGATGCATTCCACTTGTTCTAATTAATTAATTCAACAGAAGCTTTGTAAAATTGCTGAAACAGCTAAAAACCGGCTACTCTCCCACAGTCTAAGTGCAGGGATAGAAATTAGACAGATTAACAAATTCTATTAAAAGACCCCTAGGATTTCCTTGCACGAGATGTACATGTGATTGACATAAGTCAAAGATCCCTCATAAAATCTGAAGGCATGAATTCAGAAGGATAAAAATTTAATCAGCTTTTGCATCATTCCTTTTTGTGTCGTTGTTCGTTGCTTTCGCTTGTACGTAATAATGCTTCCCGTGGTAGAATAAAACGTACTTAAAATTTCAACCTGCCCTTTTGCCAAAATTTTGGCTACGACTCTGCTATCTACTCTAAACAAATAATTTAAAAGCTTTACATAATAATAATAATAATTATATATATATATATATATATATAAATATACATATATATATATATATATATATATATATATATATATATATATACATATATAAACACACAAACACAAACTTACTACATCATATATCAAATACGAGAAGAAAAATAATAACGTATTCATAACATTTCAACAATTCATTTACATTTGTTTCCGCTTGGAATTATTTTTCAAATTATAATCTTCATTAATTCGTAGAAATAATTTGTGAAATGAATATACAAAGTGAAATTAAAAAGTCATTAATAACATTCGTAACACATACGTACATTTGTACACGATCAATAATAACCGACGAAAAATTCTTCTTAATTGCCACAAAAATTAAAAAATAACTCGTAACAAGTAATTAAACTGAAAGTTGTAAAAAATAATAATAAACGAGCAAAGTAGAGAAAAAAGAAAGCATTTCTAATTGCTTTTTTGAAGAGTTTCACAAACAGCAATAAGCAGAAGAAAAGCTCAATCGTCAACTCAATTTCCCTCCTCAAATGAATTTTAGGTTTAATTAAAATTCTTAGAAGACGGCGAAATTTGATTTAGCATTGTTATTATATTTTAAAGCAAAATAATTCAAAAGATGCAATTAAAACAAAATAGTGGCAAAAAATTCTACAAACATCCAAATAAGTGTTTAGTTTTGTAAATAATTTTTACGTCCGAAAGCAAATGGAATTCACATTATGCTGTAATTATTATTAATGTTGTGCAATTTTTTAAACACATATTTAATAATCTTTTATTAGATATCAAGTTTAAATTAAAAAATTAATTAATTCCGATTACCATAACAACAGAATATGTACTTCAGAGTTCAAATTTTAAACAGTAATGATTAGATTAGATTTTCAGAATACAAGAAAATGATTTTTTTTTTTGCATACTATGGGCAGGGGCTAAAATTAAAAATATAATAAACTATTTTTGTCTCAAAATTGACAAAATCGTTACATGAAAAGTTTTTCCCGATAAACAGAATATGAATAGTTTTTGAAAAACTTTGTATGTTCTATATACTGTTACTGAATGTTTATATAATGCAGCATGCCAAAAAAAGTTTTTCATAAAAACTGCTGTAATCAAAGCATCATTCTGATATCTCTAAGCGTACTAGTTATATATAAGACAAAACGAGCATGATTATGCGCAGAAGATATGTCTATTTACTATCATCGAAGGAAAGTTGGAAGAGTTATGAGAATGAGAAGTTGCAGCATAGCAAGTTCTCGGTCCCTATTAACGACACAGTAATGATATGATTAGTTAACTGCTCCATTTCCAATGACGGGACATACCTCATTTGCGGTGCTTTAACTCACGAGACGTTCTAATAGCATTTATTTCGCATAGTTCACAATATTTTATTATTGGTGCATTGAATGTTCAGGCAGAATAAATTTTCAAGGTTATCACTTTGTAATAGCTTATTACAAATTGCAACATGAATTTGCGAGTTTCACATTTTCACTGTAAACGTATTTTTACCCTAAATAAAAAAAAGTACGACATTCGCATTTCGTAAAATATATTTATTATTTCGATCGTAATGAACTAAATTTGTTTTGTATGTAATTTAACTATTTCTTCTGTAATTTTAAATATGTAAATTTTACCTAAATAAATTTAAATAATAATGCTCAAATTTTATATAATATTTTTTTAAAACAGAAATTAATGATTTTTGGTGTGCGCAAAAAGTAAGACACGAACCAAAATAAATGTTCTGGAAGGTATTAAAGTGGGTGTTAGAAGTGGGAGTTTCATTCTTATTAAGTATTATCGTTAAAAAAAGCATATTTTATTAATATCATCGTTTTTGTTTTTAATGTCCAGGCGAAATATTTTAATTGAGTTTCAAAGAGTCAAACTATCGCCTACAAAAAACATGGTAAAGGTGTAAGAGAGATTTCACTTCAGCTTCATATAAAAGTCCAAATACTGATTCGAATTTCAACAGAAATCCTAAAAAACAGAGGGACTGAAAGGAAGAATGGCAGACCTAAATTATGGCGCATTGCGATCAAACAAATTTATTTAAGAACTAAAAAACGGATTGAATTGTTATCAAAGCTAAAATAATGCGGGCATCACACAAGTTTCAAAAAGAACCGCCTACAACTGCATACATAAAGCTCCATAAAGTTCGCATTCAAGAAAAGGAAACATCAACCTAAATGGACTTAAAGTCACAATAAATTCCGAATGTAATGGGCTAAAAATCCTTAGTCCTGAAGTTCAGATTGGACCTACGTTATATTTTCTAATTAAAAATTAATAATTTAGGCGGCTCAGATGGCTTCCAATATTGTTGCTATTCGATAAGACTTATTCTATCAGGCAGATAGGAGGAGCGGTTATGATAGATTTGTTAGCAGTCAGTTTTAGAGGGAAAACAAGCTTTCCGCTCCTGAGTGGCAGGCAGGGAAAAAAATAGTTTATACAGTTTTTGAATTCTTATTTCCCTACATATAGCGTTCATCTAGGAAGAAATGGCTGGATTTTACAACACGACAGAGCATCAATGCCTAGAGCTACTAGGGTTAAGAAAAGATTTACAGCAAATAATGTTTGGGTTTTATCCTGGTATCTTTTTATCTTACCTAGTAGTACGCAAAAACATCGATAATTACATGGTAGCAAAGCATCTGTTTATATTATTAACTTTATAGACAAAGCAAACGGTAATAGCCTGTCGTGACTATATCCTTTTCCTTCATCCTCGCATAAATAGCTATTTTTAAGGCAGAAAAGTGTTCGTTAAGCAATAAGTAACGAAATGTATTATTAAGCAGAGAAAATAGTTTAGCGATTGGAAAGAGTTTTGACTTATTCCGGTAATAAAACACAGATCAATCATTAAATGCCAATTTATAAAAACAATAAATTACCGGGTCTTTTCGGAGAGTGCAAAACGCTTTCCTAATCCCATTAGCTATCCTATAAACAGCAATCCCCAGATGACCAAGGGTTAAGAGCTAAAAGGGCCTTAACTGAAATTCATGGTATCGCCCATAGAACGGTATATTCTAACTTGCACTAACATTCTAGTCGCAAAAACCAGTTCTTTAAACCACCACAAGGGTGGGGGGGGGCTTCGGTGTCATTAGGAGGGCAGAGAGTATGTGGGCGAACATATATCAGAGCCAAGAATGGGGGCGGGGGGAACTAAACTATACTCACGCAAAGATTTGCTTACACAGATGACGAATAAACAAATTGATGAAAAGAATGCATATCCTTAAACACTGAGAATTGAACTAATTAAGATGAAGAATGCTTGCCTACTAAACAGATTAAGTTTATGGTTTCTGTTTTTTTTATGTAATTTTGAAAGTAAGATTTTTTAATTGGAACTACAAAAATTTTCTACAGCGCCTTACAATTCTTAGACAAATGCCAAGTCTTCCCAAATAACATTTAATAACTACGGTTTTCTTTTATATTTACTTGGCTGAAAACATAAGATTTTCTTCATTTTTATATTAGACGATTTGATATAACAGTTTTCCCGATCCCACTCTTTTATACAAAACTAAAAATAAAAAATAATAATGGAATTGGAATTCAATTTTAAACAGTTACTTTGCAAACTTTATTTATTTTACCCATCTTAAACAATCTTAGATATTGAAAAATATGAACGTAATCGTTGTTAATGTTTCATGACTACAATATAATTTGATTGGATTCACCATGGAAGTACCAAGCACTTTTCGAAAACAAACTATAAAAACATGCAATATAATGAAGATTTACTGGAAAAGCCTTTTAATAATGTGATGAAATACTTATTTCTGTTAAAATCTAAACCCCGTTAATGACGTAAATCGAAAAATGCACATTTTAAATTAATTATGGTACAATTTCGAGGTGCATAATACATTCTATAATGGTGTAAAGAACATGTAACAAAATGTATTAATCGGACTCACGGTTTATAATAAAACTGCGTTTGTGATACAAATATTAGGTAGGAGGAAATATTCAGCCTATTTTCTCAAATAATAGATTATGTTTGCATATTTTTAGTAATACTTTTAGCAAACAGCAAAGCAAAATATACTTTCAAAGCAACAGTTTTTACTTTCTTGCATAAGAAGTACAGGGAAAGTACTGTAATCTTTTATTAAAATATCCGATTCGAGATTTTGGTGAAGCTTCATATTTTATACCTCCCCGAGTTCCAAATATACATTTTTCACATTTTGCCTGCCTGCCCGCCCATCTGTGACAAATATAACTGCTTTGAGGAGGAAGGTGATACTTGGTATACACACCAAATTTGTAAATCTTTATCAAATTTCGGACCAACTTCCTTCAGAAGAAGTCTATCTACCAAGATATCAGAAAATAAGATAACGCAAGATAATTACAAAACGAAGAGAGCTAGATGGGAAAGATTCAATATACATTTTACACATTTAACATCTATAGTATACTATAGACAACTTTTTTTATTCAAATCAAAAAAGGTTGATCGTCTATTGAACTGTACTTTCAGAATCATGTAAACGCAATTACTCACAAACGCAAAGAATTAAATATTTCGAATTTGGTATACGATTTTACTACTGCTGTTGTAGCTTTACATCCAATTTTGGTTTCAATCAGTTGGAGGAAAACGGTCTAAAATACAAATTCGATTTTTGGATATTATTCATAGCATGCAAATCGACGAAAAACTCACCGAAAATATTAAGACATATGCAGTAAATTGTTAAATTCATGCCAAAGATCCATATTCCGGAACAATTTTAAGCTAATGCGTGCAAGGAGTTTTCTGCATTACTCAAGATCTACAATTTTTGAAGGGTTTGTTGAATAACGCCTCCATTAAAGAGTATGGGAGAAAGTTTTGAGAAGACAATTCCATCTGGTTTAGAATAAACTTACAGAGAGTTTTTTCAAAAATTTATTCACAGAAAAAACAAATTATTCCGCTTTAATAAAAATAAAGGCAGTCTACGGCATTTTGAAATTTTATAACAAACCAGGGAAGAACACAACATAGGCTGCTAAAAACTTCAGATTTTTATTTGGGACGTAAACTTTATAACATTTTATAAACAAATTTGATGTCAATATTACTAAATAAAAAAAACCTAGAGGAAGGAGAAAATAAGAAACGATACAATCATTAAGGTATTAAAAATCGACTGCAAAACAATTTAAACCATAAGGAAGAACAGTGACTTCAGATATGGATACCAAATAATTTAACAATAGAAAACTTAAGCAAACGAATTTCCATTTGGGAATATTGCTATGAAACGAAATTCTCGAAATTATCATTGTCTAAAACGGATCAGATAGGACAACAACATTCGAAAAATATCTTTGTTCAAATTACAGGGAAGTGTCAGAATGGGAAGACAATTCGGACAAATAGAAACAAATGCAATGATGCGTGAGTAGAATATTGGAAAACATTCTTCATTATGGGATTAAAAGCAGTTTGGCGAAATAACAAGTTTGCGTCATTGTTAGCAAGAGCAAATAAGACTAAAATCATCAAAATAGAAAAATCTATCTAATTTAATCGATAGATAGGCGCCATGTTCAATCCTAATAATGTTCATAAAATTATGCCCTTAGAAATACTTTATAAAACAGTGAGAAATTGAATATGAAATTTTGATGCATATACAGTATAACCTTTATCTCGAATTAACATACCGAGATGCATTTCGTTCTTTGCAGTAATTCCTTAACAGTGCAAAACCGATTTAAAAAAAAAGCAAGTAAAATACTTGATTTCTACAGAAAATTACTAATAAGTTGGCGAATAAAATGGTACACAATTATTTTAATAAACTTCGCATCTTCAATTTTAGAGCATAATATGAAAAACTTTTCCCCAAGCTAATGTTCCTACAGCAGAAGGTATGCTGTAGGAACATTAGCTCATGAACCTTAACCCCTCTCTCAGCAAGGTATTCTTTTTAAAATAAATAAAAGTATCCCCCCTTTAAAGTCTGTTGTTTTCTGGTCTTTACAATTAAAGAAAATCGTCCCTCCCTCATCTCACAATAAGGATCTCCAAAAGTAAAACAACTTTTTTAAAACGCGTTTGGAAAAGTAGGAACGCTACATTGAGCACCTTGCTTCCCTTCATCCATTCATCACCAGCGAGATAATAGACAAATCCCCTACGAGTAGAGCTACGCTTAATAATTTAGTCCCCTCCCTCTCTGTCGTTCGCATATCAGTAACTTTACACCAATTAGTCTCACTCACGGTTCCTCAATTTTCTAATAACGCGCTACATTAATTATTGATTTTCATTCTTCACTTTCTATGTAAACGAGGCCAGTGGGAAGCAATATATTACTCAAAGTCACAAGATTTGTAGATAAATTATAGCACAAACATTGAAATACGTCCTTTGCAATTTATCCAACGTTATTATAAATGCATAACAGAGAAGAGTTGGTCAGAATGTGAAAAAGTTAGAAAAACTGGTCAAAGGTGTACAAACAATCTGAATAACGGTAACAGTCTCAATCCAAATAATAGCATCACCAAAACTTTAATGGAACGTTAAAATAAAAAGGCTTAAAATATAAATCAATTCATAAAAGTAAGACATTAGATCACGTAGAACATCTTTTACCTTCATCTATTTTAATTGGAAGGTGCTCTCTATGGAAGAGAAAAACTTTCACTTGTTAGTAGAGAAAAACAAGCCAAATGTTTCCTATGTCACACAAATAAGATAGATGATCTTTAATGAGTTGGCTGCTTGAGCATTTTTATCTTTCGAAATAAAAATACTTTTGAAGATACTAAGTGAAATGTTAAAATCATTAAAACAGCTTAAGTATTATTATTATTTTTTTTTTAGAAAATAATATACTGCATCATTATAATCATTTAAAAACTGTTTCTACCCTCAAGTTTTATTTCCCTTCCATACAGAAAGAAAACTTTCCGATATCGCCCTATACTGCTTTAAGTCTTTAAATCGTTTATTCAGGAATGATAAATGCAGTTATTTTTAGACGTAAAAAAAAAAAAAAAAAAAAAAAAAACGGAATTTTGTGAATCAGCTAATCATACTAATGCGGCATTCAAACTTGAGAATTTGTCATTTGAGAAGCTTTTTTTTAAATAAAAACTTTGAAAGATGTTTTTTCTTTTCTTTATTATTATTTTTTAAAGATATGACGTATTTCTATCGTATAAAATATAACAGATTCCAATCAAACACATTAAAAGAAAATAGTTTAAAAAGAATTCTAAAAATTCTTTCCTTCTATTTAAGCATTACAATTCCATTTTCATCTAAAAGTATAAAATGATCAGGAAATTCAATTTCATATTGGGGTTTTTTTTTTCAGAATTTTTGTTAAGAAATAGAATTTTTTAAGAATAGAATAGAATAGATTCAAAATTTTTATTAAATATTTTCCCCTCAATATGATTTTGTAAAAAAACAATACTTAAAACTGGTTCAAAACTTTTATGCAGATTTACAATAATTCCTTTCGCAATATAGAACAAGCAATATGATTGACTATCCAAACCGTCAGAAGGCACGTGGATAATAAATACAAAATGACCAGATCGCCGCAACAGCAACACTCGCGGGAACTGTAGTTGAGTCCTAAGGATCATCACCGGTCATGGCACAACCCTTCCCTAAGGAAGTACGTCTCGTCATCGATGGGAGGAATAAGACACCCTAACCCTCTCGTGTACCTTCCAAGGTGATGAAGACTCAACCACTATGCTGGAAGCACCTCATCCTCATTTCCTAGTACCCCCCCCCCCACCTCTTGGCATTGGAATTAGGGCAATAAAGATTTGTAAACAGAGATAGTAATTTAAATCATTTAAATGTCCCGTATTAATTTAAAACTGTAAGCATAATAAAAAATTGATTCAATGTTGTTTCTCTTTTGAATGCATATTTTATTAATCAATCTCACCGCGAAATATTAGACAAAATTTTCCATCCATCAACAAATCACCATCTCCATATCAATAATCACAATGAAAATGTCACCGTGAATTTAAGAAAAAGAAAGAAATTGAATGTTCGGCATTTTTCCTAGCACTATTACAAAATCAAAAAAAAAAAAAAAAGTCATGAAAAAATTCGGCACAGGTGATAAAATTTTGCTGCCTATAAGCTAGTAAACAAGAGCGAACAGAAACGAATCTAAGAGCCTATCACGATGTATTTTCCGAATAAGGGCAGCATTTCCCTTCAAGGAAATTGAAAAGTTGCTTCTTTTGTCAAAATAGACGGAATGCAGCAGGCTCCAGGAGCAATAAAACTGTCTCAAGTGTTATCAGGTTCCGGAATCACTTGAGGCATGCGCTCACACAACTCAATCCAATCCTATAAATCTCGGCTGCACTATTATTGACACGCACTCGCAACTTCAACATTTTTTTAAATCGAATACAAATATCCCGAGGAGATGAAAGATGCGAGTTGCACAGAAAGGTGAAATTATCGTTCAGAGTAACTAGAAACGATTTTTTTTTACATATATCTCGCTCGGAATTATTTATAACAAATTTATATTAAAAAATTAAAATTTATCAGAATAAAAGATATTTCTTCTTTATTATATCAAAATGTCATATGTTAACTGCTCCAAAACATTCTGTTGTTTGTATAGGATTGCTACATCTGCTCTCAAATTGTTGCATGTGGTATGTGATCGTTGGAGTTCCAACGAAAAAAAAAAAAAAGGCCATATATTTCTAGTGGTTCCAACAGCTATTTCAATATTTCGTATGTTTTGTAGAGTGCGGTATTTGACTTACGATTGTTTGATATAATAATAATGAATCTTCTTTTTCATGCAAAAATCAGTTGCAAAAAATCTATTTAACTCCATTCTATTTTATGAATGAAACTAAATTCGACTTCTTCTGGTTTCAGCAAATTCCCCGTTTTTGAAATAAAAATGAATACCATATGAGCATTATATTATTCGCTTCATTTGTTTCGTCCCCCTCCCGTCTAACATTCAAAACCAGACTTCCAAACAAGGCAACTGTGAAGTACCCAAACAAGTCTGAATTACAAGCAATATCAACAGTTTTCCATATTTTTAGGTTCGATAGGATTTAGAAATAGCGATAAAACATTTAGCCTCAAGGCTGATTATTTTATGTTATTTTGAAATTTATGGAATACTTTACAATAGCATAATTTTAATATATATTCTGACTTAAACAGCATATTAAGAATATTTTTATATTTTATAGTCAATGATGGTATAAGAACCTATCCTATTACATTTCTCAAAATCAAAAAGGGTAACTATTTGGGCTCTCAGGATAGACAATTAGACAAAGAACGGCCAAATTTGACACAAATGAAAAAATGAAATGAAGGGGCGTATGTAGAACTGGAAGAAATTTTATTTAATTTTAATTCACTGAAAATTAAGTTAATTTTAAATCTTTTTTCCGTTATTACTTATGAAATAATCATAGCACAGGCCTCATTTTTTTAAATTTTAAAATGATGTAAAAATAACTTACCAAGGATACCGATTTAATTTCAGCTAATCTTTTCATACATTTTTATTGATTTTAAAATATTTTAAGCATATTTTTTCAACAATATATTCCACTATTGAAAAATTACTTAAATAGTTTTCATTCTTGCTACAAATAATTCATCTTAGCTATTTCTTCCATTTTTGATTATGAAGATAAGAAATTACAATTTTTTTTTCCCACAAGAAAAGCTACATTTTACTTTAAGTCTACATTTACTACATTTTACTGCTATTACGCGCTTTGAAATTTGTTGCACTTTTATTTAAGGTTTAACTTCATCAATAAGAACTGATGAAAATTTTTTCAACTGCATTATTTTTAATCATTGGATTCTTCAATGTACAAAAATATATTATTGATATTACCGCTAGAAAATTGTTTATTATTATAGAACTAAAGTGAATTTTTTGTTCAATTAAAGAAATTTTTCTTCCACCAATCTCTGCGATTCTAAGTAAATCATGAAAAATATTCTGAAATATACAAAATACTCCAATAGTTGAACGATAGTACTGTTTATTCATAAACTTTAAATTGAAATATTTAATTTCATAGTTTTTTCCCCCATAGAGGTCTTTACAAAGAAGTAACGTAAAAAAATTTAATGAATAAAATTTGGCATTTACTTTAGCATTTAGCTTGTGACCAAAGGCGATTAATTGATAATTGAGATTACAAGGATTTAATCTTTACAGAAGGTCATGATAAAATATAACCCAAAAACTCAATTTGGATGTATCCGAAAGTCGCAACAAAAGAACAAATATTAATTAGACTCAATCTATATTGTGAAATTAATTGCCTTTCTCTATAATCTTTTATTTTTTTTTCATAGATATGGACTGATATTCAGAAATACACATACTATGTTTCAAACTGTAACCGAACCTTTATGATTAAGTTCAATATGTTCATATTAGAGTAGAACCGAAAGAAAAATAAGCAGTCGAATTTGAAAAATGCAGCCCAAATAGGATCCTATAATACTCCATCTCATTAAAATTTATATTTCGAGCAACACCGAAACGAATGATAGATTTCGGCGCTCGTGTCCATATTTCAGGGAAAACATGAAATTTGTATTAGTTGAATCGATTTGGATGTGGAAATGAAAACTGAGGAATATCTCAGCACGTCCTCGCTTCATAGATATTTTAATAAAAGTTGAAATCAATAATATAAGCCTACAATATGAAATTTTAAGTAGTGGTAATATGAGAGGGCTGAACCAACTCTGAATTTAGGGAAACGTAACAGGTGAGGAAAAACACTATAATTAATTAACACCCCCTTTAAAAACGAAGTTGTAAAAAATATCCATAATTCCTAACGCCCCCCCTCCCCCCACCAAAACGATGGAGTTCAACATCTCAACTTTCTAGATTGGACAGCTCTATCTTCTTGTCAAACTCTGAGTGAACCATTCATTAAAAAAATATCACGAAAAGTTAGATATGAAATTAGTATCGGTGTTTCAAAATCTTAGTGAAAATACGATAAGAGAATATAAAGACCGAATTGAATGAAAAAATATAACACGATACCAATCCTTAGATGAAAAGTTTGCTATGGAATTTCAGAATAAAATAGATTTGTGTTACCTTTTTAGATACAAGGCATGCTTTTTAGATTTAGGCATGCTGTCTAAAATTTATACACCAATACATCACAGAAACTGATTGTATCCAAAATATAAAAGCTCTTTTATGATATTGATATCAAAAATTGACAGATACTGGTCATGAAACTAATACGAACTTCACATATGCTAGGGAATTATATAAATTTCTACACTCAGAGGCGTAATATCATAAAATAGTTTTTAAGTCAAAAATCAAAATGACGCTCCCTTCCCTTTATTAAAAAATTTAATCCATACATTATCCCGATAAATGGCATTTAAATCTAAATAGCAATATATAAAATATTTTAGAGCTCATATGATATGGCTGTTTTCTGCGAAAGTCCGAAAGATTGTAATACTTTCTTTATACTTTCTACATTAAAATAACATTACGGCCTAAAAGATAATAAATAAATTTAAAAATAGAAATACTCGGAATTGAAGAATGGAAAAATTTATTTCAAATGCATATTTTAAAAATAATTAGAATTATATTTTTATCAAACAATAATTATTATGTGATGAGCATAAAATTTAACCAGCTTATTAAAGTTAAATTCGCTTATTTTGAAGATTATATTCAAGATATTAACTGAGGCAAATTTCCAAAAGCCAAAATGCTTCACTTTTAAAGAAATTATACATACAAATTCAGTAATTTTCTTTCCATCGAATTAAATCTATTAAAATAATACAATAATGGATAATCATGGCGCATTATAAAAATTAAAAAAAAATGTGAATGGGACACTAACGAAAAGCTTTAGGATTTATTAATAAATACATTGACTAAAAAAAAATCTTTTGAAAATCAACGACAATATTTAAAAATTCAATAATAAAGATTAAAATTTTTTAGTCATGCAGCAGCACTAAATCAATATGTGCAAATATTTCGATTTTTTAATGAATTTTATAGGCTTTTATTTCTTTCCATGACCACAATAATTTTATTATTAGTTATCGGTTTCAATTATTACCCAAAATCCATTTTGTTTAAAAAAATTATTTATTATGTTATAAAATCCTCTCAGACTGAATAAGTTTCCAAGACAGGGTACTATTCTCAGCGAAGAATTTATTTACATGAATGGCATTGATGTTTTTACGAAGGTAGTCCAAAAAAATTAAGAAGACTCTTTCGTCTGTGATTTAAGATTCGTAATTAAGAAGAAATAAGATAATTTCAGCCTCATCAATCAATTAAAACATCAGATTAATAGTTAATTATTATATCCAAAATATCTTTGAGCTCAACATAATTTTGTTAATCATTCCTTCGTAAATTAGGTATTTATTATTAGGTATTGTTTTGTTTCGATTTAAGAAATTAATTCCTAATTCTTCTCACTCAGTTTACCTTGCAGTAACACCAAATTGAAATTAATCTTTAGAAAATACTAATTGTTTTTCATTTGAATAATATGATAATAATTTTTTCGAATTTTCAATGAATAAAAAAATACTATGTATGACATATCAAATAGGATGTCACGTTGTACGTTCATGCGTGATCATCTCAGATTTTTAAATAATAAAGTAAGAAGAACTGCTTTTATCAATACCGTTCGCATGATTCGTCTATAATATTACAACGACTAATATTCTTTGACGAGAATATAACCTCACTCTTCGTTCGTCATGTTAATTTTAGCTTTTATATCAGTTTACGTTCATGATTGGAGTTTTAACTGACAGAAACGCAATTCGATGAATAGAAACGAAATTAAATCTAGGAAGTTTCTGGGAAGTGATTATATTGAGATAAGAAATGAGAAAAATAGAATTAGACATTTGAAGATCCTAGCACGAGGCAAGTCTTTTAGTCGTCTCTGTTAACATCCTTAATTAGTAAAACATCTCAAAAGGTTTTTAACAAAAAATACATCAGATTAATAAATCTTTAGGCATTATTAAAGGCATGCATGATTCTAATGAGTATTATATTAATCTTATGCAGTGACTAGAAATTGCATTTTCAATTCAGTGTTAAAAGAATAACATAAACTAACTACTATATATGTTTCAATTCTTAAAATAAGGAGAATTGCCATTTTCTAATGAAATGCAATGTTAAAAATACATAATAGTTTCGAAAATTTCCCAAATAATACCAAGACATCTAATAAATAGTCGTAACAAATCTGTTCAAAAGGAAATTACTTTTGGTTTAAAAACCTACAGGGAGAGAAAGAAAATCTAATATTTGCAAGCTGCAAAACTTATTAATACCATTTCATAGTAGTTTAAGAAATAAAATTGTTGATTTAAAAAAGTTGTAATAAGTCATTATATTCCAAACAACAGGAGAAAAAGAAATGACTTAAAGATTTGATGAAACAATGAAATCATTTTTAAAAATTAGTTAAAATAAAAAAAATAATTATCACAATAAAGTTGCATAAAGCAATTTTTTCCCCAATTTTTTTCGTGCACTTTCTAATAAAAGCATCATTTTCCTCTCCCCAATATCAAGTAGTCATTTTTTTTAATTCTCTAAATTCCCATACATGGACGATTTCGTAGGATGCTTCGTAGTATAGTAAAGAAAATCGAATATTCATTGCACGCCTTTTTTTCGATAAATTAAAATTAGGCTCATAATAACAATTTTAATTACAAGATCAAATAAATTCTATTTTATTATGTTGCGTTTTAAAGTTATCGCATTTACATGCATGGGAGAGTATAGACTGACAGACGTTCAACAGATTTTAAACAGATTTGTTTTAAAATTTGATACGAATTTATACTGCAAAATCCAAGTACCAAATTTGTTTGTAATGCCGTTTTTCATTTATTGTGTTTATTTGTACAGCCAGATAGAAAAGCTTCCTCTGAATAGATTTCGTTTAAGATTGGATTGAAACCAATAGATTTGGTGTAAAAATCACAAGCAAAACTTCATCCGTCTAAATTGAAGCGTTTTTTGTATTATCACGTTAACAGGCCGACATGATTGCAAAAATGTGTTTTTCGAACTCATAAAGGTCGAACATGTGGAAATTCCCCAAAATCTGAAGTTCGATTTTTTTGACAATCACAATATTTTTTCTTAGTAAACTTTGTATAAGAGAATATAAATAAAGAGTTTCGCACGCATTTTAACCCGCTTCAAGGGGTAATTAAATTTTCAAGTTTCACATCAATTGCAATATAATAAGGTCTATAAAAAACCCATCACCTGCATAAAATATGATTATCTGTCATAAATTGAGTGTTGCTGTATTAAAGTATACTTAGCATTACTTACTCAGGGGTCACTTTCATATATTAATACTACATCGTTTTATCATATATGTTAAAATAAAAAAAGCATATTGATAAAATTGCTGCCTCACGAATTCATTGATTTCTTATCCAGTATATAAAAAGCGGCTTAAATCTTAGGTTCAAAAAATAAAGGTCAATATAAATTTCAAGAACAAGCTCGGAACTATGCGATCGCGTGATGAGGCAAAAGGCTATTCAGACATATCTCATTTCAATGCAATTTAACGTTTAACGCTGTGCCGGCGGAGAGCACTGCGCATCACAGAGAGAGCTCTCTGCTTGATAGATGCGACAAGTTCTTGTCCTGACATTAGAGCGATTGAGGAAGTGACGATTTTGTCGGTATCTTTCCGTTCGCTTCGTTGTCATTAAATCCCATCTGCTGACTGCACAAAATCGAAGGCTGATGATCCAGCACCTTGTTTGTTTCGAAGCGACTTCCAGAGCAAGTAGATTCGTAACTAATGGTTGACGCTACTTTCGACAAAACATGCAGAGTTTATTTAGATGTAGTTTATAGAGCAATAAATCAAAACAGCTCAGATTTTAAAGGGAAAATAGTTGAAAACCAATCCTTCTGAGAGAGGAATTTTTTTTTAAATATGTCTTTGTTACGGTTAAACTGCATAGTGCAATTATTTCAGAGATTAATTAACCAAGTCATTCAAAGTGTGTTATCAATAATTTATTACACAGTTTGTTATTAAATTAACTAATGATTAATCGTTGAAGTGAAAAATTAAAACCTGACATCGAAGTAAGTTTGTTGTTTTATAAATTAACTGATGTTAAATAGTCTCCCAATATATATATATGTTTAAAAAAAATGTTTCTCATTACATTCTCGATTCGCTAAAAGAAAATTTATCCATTATATGAAATGCTTTGATTAATAAATAATAAAGAAAAAAATTATATAATATAATTGTAAGGTTAGTTAAATAGTAGTAAAAATAACAGAATATAGAGCAGAAATATTTTTATTTATATTTTTACTACTATTAAGGTACTTAAAACGTCTGGCAAAAATAAACTAACACTGTTTAAAAAATAAAACACATTTCTTTCCTAAAAGAGAAATATACATAAAGCTTATATTATTATTAATAATAATTATCTTCCTTATAAATCCCAAATAATATTCGAAATTTACATGCAGGGAAGTAAAGCTTTGTTCCTTAATAAAAGTATTGTATAACTATATTCAAAATAAAAATGTAAAAGAGTATCAATTTAAGAATTAATTTAAAAAATTAATTAATTCACTGGTTCAAAGAGCTTTTAAGACAGATTTTTCATTCTTTTATAATTAGGCACTCGTTATTTTATAAAATAAATAGTTCAGCTGTAGAATCCAATAACTTTATAGATTTTAGATGATTCAATTAGTTCATTCAATTTCATGAAATATATAACTAAGTTATTAAATAAAGTTATTGCTGTTGTAGCTATCATGTTCGAATGGCACGTGAATAGACATATCGACAAACGTCTATTCATGTGTATGGATGAACCCGAACATGTTTTAGTTCTACAATTTCATGCAAATCAACTACACGAATGATATATCACACGGTAACTTTTTTTCAACTAAATTCGATACATTTTTGACTTATTATCATCAAATTTATAGACGAGAGTTCAGACAGACTTCTCTTTGACAGATTTCATCTAAAATTTGACAGACTTTAATAATTTGGAGGAGGGAGGGGGGAACTGCAAACTAAATTCCACCCTTCTAGTTCGTTGCGTTATCATGCTTAAAGATATATAGATATATTATTAACGTATCTTTCATATTTCGAGAAATATAAAATGTGGTGATTCATCAAAATCTCAAAGCTCAAATTATATAGTTTAATTTAGATATATTAACATTCCTTTTGGAATATATACAAAGGCTATTTTGGAGCGAGCCTAGAAATTCTGAGCCCTGATTCGAAGACGAGGATGACATCTGTGCTACAATATCGTCTCCCAACTTCCGTATCACACTAAAGGAAAGACATTTGATCTACCAACAACAGATTTAATAAGCACCAGCCCAGCATACGAAAAATCTTTTGTGGAAACGGTTTTCGAATATGGGGCCATTAAGCTCCAAAGACGATACCATTGAGCCACGTTATCATCGAATTTCTTCATTATTCCAGCATTTTTCATATTCCCCAGTAGCGAAATTTAAAAACATGCGGAGTTCTTAAAATACCTAAACAACTCAATAATAATTAGTAGAGATAAGAAAGTACCCGTCAATATTTTTTCGTAAGCTAGTTCATAGAAGTATTTTAGCAGAAGTGGATATTCTTTATTGTTAAACAAGCAAAACGAAATATAATCCGCAATGGTAGAATGAAATTTATTCCGGTCTGCCAATAACAAAAGCTTTTTTGTAAGAGAGAAACTATTCACATCGAGGATGCAAGAAATTTTTCGAAACGACAACCAATCAAGATGTTAAGCGAAGAAACAAAACATTCCATTAAATGCGTTAAAGGGAAGAAATTTTCCAATTATAGTTTTTCACATAAAATTAATCAAAACCTGAACAAATTCCGTAGCGAAAACATGCTTGAGGGGAGGTGGAATAAAAAAACAGCTTCGGTCTTATTAAGTCTAATTTCGCTATCACCATAGCAACGGCGTTTCACCGAACCAAACACCACCTCCTTTCTATTCTGCTGGATACTTAACATTATAAACTGAAATTAAATCTGATTATTTTACGCAGATAGGAATAAACATCAATAGTCAAAGAGAGAGAAAAAAGGCATTCTCCTGTCTAATGCAGTGAAAATGATACAAATATGAAATGGAAATCAAGGTAAAAAGAAATTTACATCTCAGATGTAAACTTCTGCCTGAAAAGAAGCACTTTTTTTCTACTATACTTCTTTAAACTAATTAAGTTCATTTTGATCCGTAATTAAAAAGGCGAAAAAGTCCTGCAATTAGAAATGGCGACCGCACAGACTCGCATCAAAATTTTAATTAATTATTTGGTCACTGACTTCTAGTTATGAAATACATAGTTTTTAAGCTTTCAGATCTGTCTTCTTTTTTATCTTATACATAAAATCATTTGCACCTAAGATGAAAGAATAGTTATTTAATTATTTTTCGCCTGTAAAAAACAGCAAATGAACAGTTTTTCGCCAAATTTGCTACCTCGTTTGATCGACGCGTAGGCACTTAAAGAGCAACAAAAAAAAAAGATTAGTATTCAAGAAGTACACGCTTTCTCTAGCGACGCAGTAGAATAAATAATAAATTCATTTTGCCTGTAGCCGTTTTATTAAAATTTCATTAACATTTGAAATTTCAGCCTACTTGGTCAAAATGGTTGGAAAAAAACACGTTTCGCATTCACAAGTTGGGAGTAAATGTATAGTTCGTTCAGGAAAGCTTACGCCAAAATCAATATTATGCTTTATACAGGTACAATGTGTAAAGAATAATATTTCCTACTATATCGCAATTTATAAAATAAAATTATTCAAAAAATTAGTAAAAAGACAGTCTTGAAGACTCATTGGAATTTGAATTTAAGTTACTTGATGTAAAAAAAAAATCCTTTTTTAACTTTCGACAATTTTTGTTTATATATTTATTTACTTAAGCGGTACGCTGGACACATCCCCTTACTAAATGTTTAATCTAATCCATGTTAAAACTTTTCCCCCTTAGCGAGATGCGGGCATTTCAAAGTGCAGCACCATCCTCAGTTTGTTGTTTAGTCATTTGGCCACGTTCACAGTCAGCGTTCAGTTCAACGTAATACAACAGAAGAAAATGAAAGCACAAATAGATCTCAGTAATTTTTACAAGCACAAAAAAAAAGAGAAAGAAAAAGCTACACAGTAAGGCATGCAAACCAAACTGCATAAAAGCTTAACCAAATAAGTTAAAAACAAAATCAAAGTTCAGAAGAAGAAGACATTGAAGTTCAAATTTGCATGCTTTACAAAGGAGTTTGATTCAGGTCAATTGAGTCAGAATCTATTTCACCCACTACGATAATTTATCTTTTGATTCGGATTGAAAGATTCACTAAAGCCGTATAAAAGCCTCATTTCTGAAACCTGTCAAGACCGAGAACAGAATAACTAACTGATGATGAAAGAGAATTAATTAATGAAAGAAAAGAATTAAAACTTTTCAGACGTGATAATTTAAAAGATTTTTCAATAAAATAATTTTGAAGCGTATATATGTTTCATAACAGTTGAACTTAACTAAGAAAAGTAAAATAAAATTACCACGCAAAACAGTTTATTAAAAAGATCATAACTTCTTTACTTTAATCATATTTTTTTTAATCTTAACACTATTGTTTCTGAAACTCGTTACAAAGGCGGAGCTCCAAGAACAATATTAAATACAATTTAATTTATGATTAATTGATTGTAAAATTTTGAAACTATTAAAGTGACGTATAGTCACCGAGAAGATATAAATATATAAAATTTCTAACTTCTAGCATATAAGAAAAGGAGTGAAAAATCGATCGGAAAATTCCGTCTTCACAAATATGAAACAAATTTAATAAATGAACTGAAAAAGGAAATTTAAAACGGCAAAGAGTTGGAACTTGAGGCCTGATATCTTACAAGAAATCTCCAATGGGCGACCAAACTTGGAAGTATTTCCGCTTAGTAAAAAGATTAATCACTAACTACCTGATTTAACTTAACATTATTAAAAAATTGATAATTTGATCAATAAAAATATTTATCTGATTTCACAACTAAAAAGTAAATATTGCAAACATAATATTTTGCTTCATAGCACTTTTTGATACCAGCAAGAAATGATACGCATGCATGTATCGATGATATGTATGCATATAATAAGCAGACTAATGACCTTATTTTGTTCAAACTCCGATTTTTCTATAAAAAAATGAGTAAGAGAATTTTAAATGTGAAAGTGTATCCTTTTGCACCTTTGATCACCACAATGGGCTATTCCTTCGATCATTCAGTGGTTTAACATTTCTTACTTAGAAGAAACCAGATATACTTCTACTACATTTCTCAAATACCACATTCTTCAAATATATTTCCTTAGATTATAAGGAAGATGCTCAATTGCGCATGCTCCCCTTTTTTTTCTCTTTGATTTTATGCCTATCGAAATATATTTGCATTCCAATTTTAAAGAAAAATAATCAATGACGAAAAGGAAAATTTTGGGAACCCCAAGTAAGTTTATTCTTTTCATTTCAGTAATTTGTAATTTACATTAATCTGTAATTGGATAGCTGATACCACGATATAACTTAATTCTAAGTAGCTTAATATAAAGGTTACTTTCTGTCCACGATTCCTTTCTTGTGATATAACTTTCCGAATTTCAGACTACTTTTCGATTTTCAGATTACTTTACAAGACCACTTTTCTTGAATTAGTTAAGTACTTTATAAATCATACCCGACCAAATGCTGAAAACCCTGTACTGGTATTCCTAGGCAAACACGAAACTCTTGAAATATTCCAGTCATTGAGATGAAAAAGAAAAGTCTGGTCACTAGGATCTTTTATCTTCAGAACAATTATCGAATGTATCTATTAGACAGGGCTCACTTAAAACTTATTACAGCCAGGAAAGGAGCAAATGGATATTAACATCGAGTAATGCAGATAAATTCGTTAAAATATGTAATGTGGCTAAATTTGGTAACTAAATTTCACTCCAAATAATATCATGGATAGGTTCAATAATATCATTTATAGATTTCAATCCCTTTAATAAGAAAATTTTTACTCATGATGTTTTTCTGCCTTCATTTGTAATTGTCAGACTGATGACTCAGCCATATTACATGAGGATTCAGTCGTTGTAGGTTCGTCAGCATAGCTTCTGACCTAAATTCCTGTCAATTGAAAAATAATATTGATATCTCCTGAATAAGCAGGGCTTTTCCCTAGGGCTCCACCAAAGAATAGGAACAAGTAAAGAAAAGTCAAAAGTTAAGTCAAAGATTATAACTGAAAGTTCTGTAAATCTAACTTTACAAGCATTGAAATCACATTCATTCTGAAAGTAGTGATAATTTTTTTTCAGATTATAAAGTTCAGTAAAGACTTTTCTCGTTCTTTTAAATAGTAACTTAATGAATATATTTTAAAGGGAACAAATCTTTAAAAAACTACGAATTCTAATGAATAATAACTTGTTTTTATATATAAAAATTTGAGGTTTAATCAAGAATAATTATCGTAACATTTTATGTGGTTTTATTTTCTCATTTATATCTGTTTTTATAATAGTAAGCCAAAGGAACAACAACAAAGCGGCGTGCGTTTAATCACCACATAAGGTTTAAAAAAAAGTAATTAAAAGTGTTGACATTGAAAATCTTGGTATTTAAAAATATGTTATAACTGCAAAATCAAGAAGTGTTAAGATCAGCATTCTCAACAGGTTTGTGAGATGACATGCAAAGCAATTCAAAATTAAAAGGTAAAAATTGATCACAGATACAACCCTCTACCCAACTCATATAGTTTAAATGTAGCTGATGTAATTTTATTTCTGTAAAATTTCCATTATCGTGACTCGTTCTTAAAAGATTACCGATCCGATTCGAACATAATGCAGTGGGGTTAAAACACGAAAATCCAGACTGTGCATACGTACAAAATTAATCACGATATTGTTAAAAGATCTTCACATCAAAAGTGATGATAAAAGCACCTTGAAAAATCATTCCAAAAAAATTAAATCATGTTGACTGAGAATTCTTAACAGACACTTCAGTGAAAAGAACAGTTCTCGACGTCTATCAAGTACGGGGTCCATTCCGAAATGAGCAAGCAATGAAGTTCAAAGAGACGAGCCAAAAAAGAAATATAACGACCACGGAGCTCATTCAAGGTTTGATAATCTTCTAATCGATGACTCGATATGTACCTGCACTCCACCCAAAGCATCAAAAAACTCTGACTCGCACAATTAATGAGACACTATCATCACCACCTCAGAAAGAAAAGTTTTAAGCATGATCATCAAAATAACATTCGTGTTCGTCTTAGTGACCGGAATAATCTCCTGTTTTTAAAAACATGCAGGCGGAAATGCTACACCGTAAAGTTCTGCGAAATTTCAATCGATTTTATACTCCGGAGGAAGACATTTCACCGAAAAGAAGAGGAAGGCGATAATAAGTTCGCTACCTTAATGAATATATCTGCACTATTGAAATACCCAGCATAAAACGCATTATGACTTCACAGAAATAAACACAAAACACTAGCCAGCTCTCGGTTATTAACGAATCATTCAATTATTTGGAATGGGATGATAATGCAACTCCCTTTAACCGAATAAATATGCAATCGAGAGAAAAATAATTTCCGTTCTAAATGACTTAGATTTCTTTTTAATAGTTTTTTGGTTTCGTATCTTGAACTGTAAGAAGCTCGCGATTGCTTTTGATGTACAGTTAAAGTATAATGCTTAATTTGAGGCGAAAAAAAAAAAACTATTTTAACTTTATGTACAAAGCCAAAATTTACAGACTTTTAAAGAAATTTTTTTAAAAAAAAGTATGAGTCGTAATAGTCATGAAAGGTTCTGATTGCTTTTCCCCTTTGTTGACCTTGAGCGAAGTCAACTTCAAATACTTGAAATAGTTTAGAGTTCGATTCTGAATTTCCATTTCTCCTATACTTAGATTAAACAATTTGTAAATAAACAATAATAGCCCACGGTGGACACAGTTTCGTATTCGGACTGAAACTATATTCAATCAATGATCCTTCATGGACGCGGGCCAGGGGAACGTCATGGGAACAAACTTCATGCATACTGCAAGAATCAATAAAAGTTCGTTATAGGTGTGGACCTCGCACATTTTGAAATGAGACTCGGTTCACTCAATTACCTGTCATGAATGAGGATTTGGGGCACATAACATGACGATTCAGTCAACGATTTAACTCGGAACCGGGTTTCGTGCTTGACACGATTCAACTAAAGATTTGTTATGAATGAATGTCTGATAAACATTGCATCTATTGTGCTCAAACAACCATCCTCTAATGTGGGCATAAAATTTGAAGTATGTCTCTTTCATACATCATCTTGATCATCTGACAATGATTCAAAATGGCTCATTCGACAGAAAACAGTGTTAGAGAAGCTTCACAATTTTAACACTTTAATCATTTGAAAATAAAATTAGCCTTATTTAACTATATGGCATTCTTTTTTAGTATTGCGAAAATTATAATAAAACCCTTTCTTATAGTTTTTACAAGTATACGGCGCTTCATGCTTTACTCAATTAAAAATAATAACAAATGAATATTCCCGATGATGCATTATTAGAGGTTCTTAAAATTACTAGAAAACAAAGCATATCATGTAATGCAAATACAGAACGAATCAAAGAGAGAACATAAATCACTCCACAAACCCGAAGTATAATCCCATGACGTAAAAAAAGAACATGTCTGGTAAAACGTCTCACTTTTCCAGAATGCAAAATTTGAGAGCTTCTCCACTCTCCCATCACTCCATTCCGATCTCCATTCTTGGCGATATTCGCTTTTATTTCCGATTTCCATAACCAACTGGAGCCACAAAACAGCCAAATAAGTTTATGAAGAAAAATTCGATAAAAGATGCACAGCAAACCTGGTATTCAGTTACTTATAAAATAAGCGGTTTGTCGCTAAACAAGCACAATGGGATGAGAGAAAAATCTTACAAAAATGACAATAAGGGTGAGGCTATTCAATAATGCACCAGTTGCCAGACAACAGATTTTGTTATTCTTTATAATTCAAATAACACGGAACAGGTTATTTAGATAGATATATATTTTTACATTCATATTTACGCTTTTCTGAAATGTCTTAGATAGTAGTAACATGTAATATTTTGGCATCGATATTCCGACAATCGATTGATACCGTTCTGCTGCTCTCTTTGCAATCTATCGAGAGCTTCCCTCTTCCCACTAAGCCGTATTTAGTAGTTTTACATGGAATTTTCATAGTTCTACATTTCAACAAACACTAAAACCCATTTTTAAAAGTGTGTTTTCTATCGAGTTATAATTTAATAATGAAATAAAAGAATCCAATCCTGCAAATTAATTTATAATATTTTGAAACAGTTCTCTTATGCTGCTAATTAAATGGAAAATATTTAAATCTGAACACAATTCTCTTATGACGAGGATGTAAAAACTAATCGATCGTGCTATCTATACAGTTTTAAGAATATGTATTGATCGAGCTCTCTTTAATGTAATCAGTAACTTAAGTTTACTCTTCAAGGAGTTCTTTACGATCAGTTTTGGAAAAACACTAGAATTTAGGTGCACACCGGGTTATTATAGATCAGATCGAAGACGACATGAGTCTACATTTCCGTAAATTTACGTAATAAACCAATGGGAAGTAATTTGATCTTCCAAATCAAATTATACGACTCGGTTATTCGTGAAATCGGGTTTCGTATCAGGAACCTTTCGGTTCTGAAACCGAAATTCTGCCAGAATGAAGTCGCTACCAGAATGGATTCTTAATGGAATCTGTGATATTAACTCAATTCATTTATTTTCTCTCAAAGAAATCAGCTGAATTTTGTGATATATTTAAACATACTAAGAGCGAAAGGGAAATACATTAATTAAAAATTCAACTCATCAAGTTAATTTGAGGTATTTGCAAAAATAAATAAAAATTTAACAAAAATACCAGCAAAGAATCATAATATAAGAAAAAGATCCTTAAAATCTTGGAAATAAAAAAATTTAATGGTGCAACACGATGACACGTCTAGAATAAATTCATAAAAAATTTAATCAATACTAATTGTTTAAACTGCTGTAGTTGAACAATTTCTTTTTCGAGTACTTTGAAAAGACAAATTTATGTAAAAAATGGAACTTTTACGATAATTTTTGTCTAGCAATGTGTAAATCCTCTCATTATGATGAAAATATAAATGCTATGAATACCTATAATAGCATCTGGATGGAACGACGGAAGATGTAAATGTAATTTAGATGAAACATTTCTTTTCATTAAACTTAGTTCAAGATGTTTTGATATTACAAAAATGTGCTGAAAAAAAATTATTAGTCGGCGAGATCACTCGGAAAGGTTCCTAATAAGTTTTATTATGCTTTAAAATGTACCTATTCACAACTCGTAATAATTCAAGACAAAGCGAAAGAGATAAAACTCAACCAGTTCAAACAATTTCTTTGAATCTTATTTAGTGTAATGACATTCTAGGTAGCAGGAAATTCAGGAAGAACAAATCTACAAATGCAATTCCGTCAGCTGTTGTAAATTAGCCGAGAACAACAATATGCAAATAACTTACAAAGCGAGCCATTCATTGATGTCGATTTTCAGAAGCAGCTGTTGCACAGCGAATCGAATTGTAATTTCCGTTCGAACGCTCCATTAACACATATTAAGATAAATGATATAATAATGCGCTTCGAAATACCTTGATGTTCAATTTTAAATAATATGTAATGTTGACACTTGAATTTTAAAATATGCATTAGTTACCATTAACAGCGAAGTACAAACGGTACATAAACATTTTAATTCCGTCATTAACTGTTTTCTAAGTTTATTTATTCAATAAATTAGAACTGTATTACATGATTTTTATTCGACTGATTTTAAATTAATAAATCTGTAACTACAACTTGCAATATTATTTAATTATTTTGATAGGCCACAGGTTTTCGATAATTTGCCGTTCATTATACTAATATTTTATTGCTACCCACCGGAATAATAGAAGAAAATATTTATTAATTTAAATTAAAAACATTTCAATGACATTTGCAGTTCCAATTAATTCTCAAGACTTATTGGGTTCTTTTAACACGTCGTTGCTTTTATTTTATAGCAACAATTATGCATGTAGATTAATGTAGTTCATTCTGGCCCTGTTTTAGATTTGAATTGTAAAGATTAATATTAATTTTGAAATAAAAGAAATTTTTTAGCAGACGTATCTCAAAACGTGTCACCGCTACAAGATTAGAAAAAAAAAAGTTACATTTTCTAAACATCCACATCATATTGCATACAAATTTTACATCCACCAGCCCACGCATTTTCAGTGTGCGTGCGTGCGTGTGTGTGTGTGTGTGTGTGTGTGTGTGTGCGTGCGTGCGTGCGCGCAGATTGATTAAGTTTTTAAGTCATTCCATTTTCAAATAGATGTAGATTTAGTAAAAAAAGTGGTGCCCACTTATACGAGTGTGGCTATGCATTATAAAACGAGAACACACGAAACCTCTGCAAAGATAAAGAGATAAATTTAACTAATTTTATCTATCAATTTATTGCAAGCTTGGTTTTAAAAATTAAACAGTTTGTCAATTTAGAAGTAAATGATACTGAGCGAAAATCTATTACCTAAAATGAAAATAAAAAAATACTAATATCATTTGGTGCGTAAAAATTCTGATTAGATTTCCAAAGAAAAAGTTTCTAAATGAACCGTAATGATATTTGAAATATTATTTGCCGTCCTATAAATTCCCAGTAGTTAAATAGACTACCATTTAATCAACCATGTTAGGTAACAAATGAAAATTAAAAATTATAATTATAAATTACATAACAATGCTAAGCATTCACGATGAAGGATTTTCATAATTAATATGAAGGCACACATTCAATAACTATATAAAGAAGAACTAAGTTCATCTAGTTTCTCAATGCTGATATTACAGTTTACTAGACATCATAACCAACTATTCGCTTCGTGTCTGTTTACTATTACCGACTTAAATTTAAAGATAAACAAACTGACTTTCACACCAATTTAATTTAGAATATTTGTATTATTACATATGTATATTAATATAATATTGTAGAATCTATGAGATAACAAAAGAGTTGTCGAAAAAAAAGTATTATGCTATCAGAGACTTTTTAAATTAGAAACAAACTTCTTATGAATTAAATTACAGCAGTTTTTAATTGAAAACCTCCAATTCAAATAAGTCACTGCAAGGGGGAAACGAACAAAGCGATCACAATTCCGGCTTATCTAGACATTGCCATTGAAATAATCAAATTGTATCTCCAGAAACTGCAATCAAATAATCTCGAAAGAATTTAATGCTTTGAACTGAAAGGGGGTGCTTTAAAAAAATTATATCTTTAAAGAAAATAAAGGACAAAATATGGTATTTAATTCCATTAAAAATCAATTTAGGAATAATGCATTTGTTTCAAGAAAGTCAGAAGGTCCAAAAAAATCCCTTTTATGTTTATATTCGATAATAATATGCCTGAAATACTACAGCCTGTACTTTAAATACTATCTACACACTGAACGAATATTTGACTGTAGTATCTCTATTTTTATTTTTGTCCTTATATACTATCGAAATTTTCTTCCCCTCTAACTGGAATACCTACTTCATATGTGCATTTTTCCCCCCTTCACCTTTTCTCCGAAGATAAAAATACCATTTAATGCTTTGTTCAAAAAAAATTTTTTTTTCCACTGCTGAATTTCGTTTACTCAGGAAAGAAAAAGCATTATCTTCCTCAGCAAACATGCTGGTAGGTTTCCTCCTCACAGCATCTTCTTTCCTTCCAAAAATTTTACACGCATGTGCTGCTGTTTCCTCGTGACTGCTGGCTCGTGTTTTTCTTCTTCAGGTTTCTTCCCCGGTGTTCCAAAGAAGTTTTATTTTTATTCGAAACGTTTTAGAAAATTTCTAAGATAAGAGCATATTTATCGTTAGTCTTTTAAAAATGTATT
The DNA here is from genome assembly GCA_026289955.1 of Argiope argentata. Lineage (NCBI taxonomy): Eukaryota > Metazoa > Arthropoda > Arachnida > Araneae > Araneidae > Argiope > Argiope argentata. Next base: position 2,472,724 of record JAOUZG010051061.1, read on the forward strand.
TTCATAGCATATGCATTATGTGATTGGCTTCTCCATACATATTACCGCTACAATGTATTTGAAAGTTTTATAGTCACAGTAATCAGGAAAACGCCGTATCATATTGCTTACAATAGATAAAAGGAATTAGATAAACTTTGCCAGTTTTAATTTTCCTAATATTTTTGGAAAATGTCGAATATTATTTGAAAAGGTTTTAAAAATGAGCTCTTTCAAAACTGATACTTAAGTTCAAAGTAAATATATTTTATAAAGAGATCTATCTAAACATGATTACCTGATAGTATCATAATAAAAAAGAAATGATATTTTTTAGATAATTATTCATTTATTTATTTTGCAAAATAATTATATATAAAAAATAAAACTATCAAAAACAAGAACAATCCTGTATAAAATCAAAATGAAAGGTTGCTAGTACAACTAACAAGCTTGATTATTTGTGTTACTCTATTCGGCACAAAATTCATCTATTCAGAAAATAGATCTTAATCATGAGCAATAATTCAACGGCTTTGAACACCGAAGTCGCAGCAAGTAATTAAAGGCACCTACATTAACTCTCGTTTTGTAAAGGGTTTTAAGACAGATAGTATCAAACTTCTGACCTTTGACTTTTTTAATATAACCAATCAATTAATCCATTTAAAATTAATATCTTTTTACATAGCATCTATATCAAGTCATAGCTTGAATGTGCTAAAAATTCAGAAGCATTTAAATACATCGAGCCTTCAAATATAAAGTTAAATCAACGGATGGAGTAGCAAAAGCGGCAATAGCTCAAAGTATCAACTACGAGGCATACAATATAATTAATTTTATCAAGCAATAATATTTCTATTAATAACAAAAGTATTGACTGTAAGACGTATTATGCAATTAGTTTTCATATAATATTGCTTTATAAAAGCAAAGGCTTAAAATGAATCCGAAACTGTTGATTGTTTACGAGTCATCCTTCCCACAAATGTATATTGGTCTTTAGAGGTAGCACACAAAATTTATTTCGACAACAAATCATGGAAATCATTAATGAAATAGGAGAAAAGGAATTTCTGAAATATGTTTACGCTTTCTAGTGTTTTCTCTCCATCGAACCACTCTTCACTTTTAAGAAAAAGAAACATAAAGCCCACATTCAGTCCGTTGCCATAGCAACTAGAGATGACTCTCACATTTAAAATGCGTCTTTATGGCAAAAGATTTGTGTTTTATTTTACTGAAATTCCATTCGTTATGAATATTGGGCACGCTAGCAGTCTTGGTATTCATTTCTCATGCATGGCCTCCTCATTCTTTTCTGCATTCCTAATAGGAATTAGCTTCTATAGGAAGGATCCAAAGCTGTTGAATTTTATTCTTTCACTCTGAATAACAATGCTGGATTTAATCTGTTAAATATGTAGTTGCTTGCAGAGAAGAAAATTTGATATTTAATAGTTATGTTACAGAAATAAGGAGAACTCTGTCAAAATCTTCTTATTCGAATTTCAAACTTCTGTCAAACCTCAAATAAAACTTAATTTTTAAGACTTAATTTTTTACAGCATTATCTTTACCTTATACGAACGATCTAAAAGCCATCAACCTGTTCGCTAAGATATTGAATTCAAGAAAAGTGTATGCAAATTTAAAAAATCGTGTAACAATTCCAGACTGCATTTTAAAGCATTTTTCTTCCTTTAATTCCTTAAAAGTCAAATTAAGGTCAAAGAAGTATTATTTGACATCTCTTTTTTTGATAAATAATTTTAATCTTCCTAGTTCACTCTTCTTGCAAAATGAGAGGCTTCTAATGTGCAAATAGAAACATTTATCTTTTAAAGGTAGCCCATTTCAGTTTTTTTTTTTTTCATTTATGCTTAATATACACTAAAACAAGTACTAACATTTATTAATTGCTAGCATCGCTCCATCAGCTGGTGAAGTAAGTGGTTGCTCCAATATATTAACTTATTATTATTAAAACACAAATTTTAAATTCCAATAATAATGCATTAAAGTTGAGTAAATTATGGACATAGTTCCACGAATTGAAGACTAAAAGAAATAAATGTTGTAACATTAGCTCAAAGCGAAAATCTTAAAAAATCGGTGTGTGTGTGTGGGGGGGGGTCCTATTTCACTAACCATTGAAATATTTACATTAAAGGAATATTTTCAATTGTTTAGAGGACTATTATCCACTTTTCATATTCACGTCCTTATAAATATTGATTATTTGGTACTATTGCGTGAAACGCTAGATCTGACATTTTTTCTTCCTATTTACGTTGTTTACCATTTTGAAAGTAAACGAAACCCGGTAGATTGCATTAAATGAAAACGCACGATATCCCGGTCTTTTTTTATATGCAATTATATGAAGAAAAAAATTTAAAAAATTAAATTCATTAGCATTTTGTATGCAAAATCGGATTAATAGATAGGTAAAATAGTCAACTGATTAGGGCCCCCGTAGAATTAAAAGGGGGGGACTGATTTTTCTCTCTTGATCTGTTTTTAACAAAGTTCTCAAAAAAAAAATTTATAAGGGCCATATACTCGAATTTTTCAAATAAAGTCAAGTAGCATTTAAATTTTGGAATATTATTCCAACAGCATTAATGTTTTCAACTAGTTTTATATCGCGTTGTTCTATAATTCTAACAAGATATATTTGTTTATAATTTAAAATCTGTCCAACCCTATAGTTAAATAGCATTTAGATTGTGTTGAAAAGGTTTTCCGCTTTTTCTACTTTGTTTAAAATTACTTTCAGCTTTAAAATTTGAATTTTTATAGGCGAGATACAGAAACCAACTTTCTTGAAAATGAATCGAAATTAAATCTTTTGCCACTTCAATTTATCAAAATTTACTGCTTAAAATTTCTTATATATAGATTAAAGTTAAAACATAAAAATAAAGGATATATACGACAGCTATAGAAGTTAGCATAATTCAGAAAGATAAAAAAGATAAGACACATAAAACTGAATGACGAATTTCAACGAAAAATTACTGCATGCTATTTTCTTTTCTGTTTGATTTTTTTCCACGTCCAGATAAACCCTCTATGCTTTTGCATATGAGTCATTTTGTTGTAAGTTAATTTTGCCATTAATTAGCTTTCGAAATAAATCCTATAACATTAGGACAATTTTAAAAAAAGAAACGGAAAATCAAAAAATACGCATACTGAAAATCATCGATGGAAAACCTCTCTTGCGCATTTTATCGCAGAGTTAGGCATGGAATTCTACTATTGACAATGGCTAAGGTGGTTATTTCTACTTAATATAAGACAATTATATTGTGCTATTACAGCATAGAATATATATAACAATTCATTCCGTCTCAAATGTATTTGGTTCTTTTGTAAATTCTTAATCTAAACAGTGATTTTTTTTAAACAAAAATCGATAGTTAAGGATGTCCCATGACTCAAGATAACTCTTCTTGTAAGTAGCAGTAATGGATTTTTTACTCACTGCTGTTTAAATATTTCAACGGCCATAAAATATTTCAATATAAGCCAAGTTACTTTGATGATTAAAAAAATGAAAAAAAATTAATTTTAGAACTTCATCTTAAGCAGAAATTTTATTCAAAATAGAAATGGCTTTTCATTTTTTTAAAGTCACAGTCGAGCTTCTGAAGCGCTTGTTTACAATCTAAAAAGGTTACGCCTTTCTGTTAAATTAGTAGCTCGAGCGGCCCAAAGAACGGTTTTTGAGCTCCTCCTAAGCTCCCCTGAATCTCCCCACCTGTTGTGCAACCTGCTCCGCCCCTGCACGGGTGTGTGGGAGGAGACGGGAATGGGCGTCGGAGAACCGATCAATGTCCCAGAGTTGGCTGCGATTGGGATTTATGCAAATCGATGTTGACATTTGCATTCGCTTACTGCACCGCAGCGACCTGCCGTGTCTTTCGCTTCTCAGGTTCAAGGTAAATAAGAAAACTTGTGTGTTAAAACATGATATCTGAACCGTAGCTTGAAAGAAAATGCGCCTCTAAAAATTTATTTTACATCGTGTTTATAAGTGTCAAATTCGCTGACATTTTAGCGTAAAATGCGAATTTCGGATCCTTTTCTTTGAAATAAGATTCAGAAGCGAAGGAAAGAGTAGAAAGCAGACATGAGACCTGGCTGAATATGGTTCAGTGAATTTATTTTTCGTACATACGTGAATCCCAGATCTCCCCCCCCCCTGTTTGTGAAAACAGCATTCAAGTTATTAGGATTCCAGTTCTTCATCTTTGTATAGGTCATATATTGTTAAATACACGTTATATTTTCTTAACATTTAGACAGAATTTAAATACTGTTAACTGACATCAGATAGCAAAAGTTTCCACTATATTGAAAAATTTGAGATTCCCCCCCCCCCCTCAAAAAAAATTCTTTTCATTTTGCATTTGACAATTACAAGAATTCCGATTTTTGTCACATCGAAGGATGTTACGGAACAAAGAAAAAACAATGCTCTTCAGAATTTTAGCGCATTGGAACTAAAATTAAAATTTAAAAGGATCCAGTCTTTTATTTATATATATATTCAGAGAACAAGTTTATTATAATACTTTAATAGTAGATCATTGCTGCTATGCCATATATATTAAAAAAATTATCACTTATAATAGTTAATCAAAACATCTGAGGAGTTATTTTTTTTTCCGTTGCCTATTAAAACTCTTGTAAAATGTGTAACATTATTTAGGAGGATGAACACCTTTCATTGTTCTAAAAATGGGAATTTCTTTTTCCTATTGTTTTTACATACTTTTAATTGATTAGACATGTATCATATTAGTATAAAAATGCAATTTTATAATAGATTTTTCACTCACTTCCTAATAATTTATCATTTTCAAATTCCTTATATTTTTGCGCTATTTTAAATGTTTGATAACTTGATTATCAGTAATCCGACAAATTTAACCTAATATTTATTCCTACAACTGGAGCCTTCATTTTCAAGTAATAAATGATTACGTGGCTGTCGATTTTAAATAAACAACAAGCAGTAATTATCCTGCTTTTATAAACGCTTCTACCGATTGGACTCTTCAAATAAAAATGCAAAAAAATTGCTCATCTCAGATAATTTTGAAAAAGTCGAAAGCTATCAGAACAATGGATAAATAAAGTATAATAAAGAGCAATTTATGGAATATAGTGATGTCTTAGTTACTCTTGCTAATGTGTAGTTACTCTTGTTAATTAAGAGTTTCAAATGAAACAACAACAGCGAAAAAAAAACAGTAATAAAGCTATGACGACTGCGAAAAAGTACATAGAATCTGGCGGATCAATAAATAGAAAATGTGAAATATTTGGCAAAGAAATACTTCGTTAAAATTACGCGATCAAGGAAGCCACAATACATATGTTCCAAAGTAAACACGTATAGTTATTAACAATTTGCACCAAGTGTAACCAAACGCAATCACTACAGGCCAGCTGCAATACATCAGCATAGCTGATATGTAAATTAAGACACAGAGAGCGATAATATATTAACATCATTAATGTACTATTGCGGAAAATAAATCAATAATTGTACACTTTAGTAAGCCATTCATCGACCATTTTTACAAAAAAAATTATTTTGTACAACAACTTTATTTCGTACAGTATTTTTTTTTTTTTTTTTGAAGTTAGCTAACTTTTCGCAAAATAATAAAAAAAAAACCTTCGATTTATTGGGTTGTTGTTGTTGCTTTCAGTAACCCCCCTTTTTTGTGATTTTTTATATAAAAGCAACTCGTATCATCATGATTAGTTCGAATATATTTAAATGCTGAACATAAAGTTGTTTTTTCACTTGTGCGAAAAGAAAATAGCAAGAATCCTTTTAAACTTATAAAAATTAAGAGTATACATAATTCTCAATAGTTTTTTTTAATAAAATTTATTTTAGCAAAAAGTATCTTACTAAAGTAAAATATAAAAGCTAAAGAAATGAAAGATATATTGAATCAAAATTCGCAGGTGAGCTTATCATTCGATATTCCCGGGAAAAAAAAAGGGGGGGGGGGGGTAAGAAGTGTTTCTAAAAGGAGTCGAGCCAAGAGGCAGTGATGAGGTGATATATATGCTTCCAACACCCGAGGAGAGAAATCTTTCGTAAAGTGCAACACTAGCTAACAACCTGCGGATGAAGTGTTTGACAAATTACCTCTACCACTAGCATAATAAATGACTTCAACCGGTCTTCCTTTTCTGCGAAGACGGATGTCATACGAAAATACAGCTACTACCACCCACAGAATCGCTCAAAGACGTCACATCAACATTCACTGAAGTATTAGGTGGGGAAAACTTTAGTCCCTGTTGTTGCTCATCAGTTTATCGATGTGTCCTCTCATCAGTAAGGACCATACAAAGGATAAAAATATTTAACTTTTTCCACCGCTTCGGTTTAAGATAACTGATACGCATTTTATGAGAAACTACGAATCTTATTTTTCTTAAAACATCGCGCTTTCTAATGGTAACCACTCATCAGGAAAGATTTCAGGAGTGGTAATGTTCATAACTATATCTTGCATTTGCTCCTATCAACTTGGAATTAAGTTACAAAAAAAACATTTGAGATATTGCCACTAAGTCATCTACGAAGAATTCATGCACACAACGGTGATTTAAATATTTACACTAAAAGACAGCTTTCAATTTGCACTTGTTGAAACACCAGTTAAAGAAAAGTAGTAGTTATATTTATGTACGGTTTTAAAGTTTTTAGTTTATTATATTTACGTACTACTATTTAAAAAAATGCTTAAAGTTTTCTGCTAATGAATATTTACTCGCATTATCCACACATTAATGGATATTTATATAAAATATTTAGATTTTGAGCAACAACGTTTTGATTTGATGCCTGAAATGTGTTATTTTAAAGAATAATTTTGCAGTAAAAAATTCTTAGTAAATAAATTTTCGATTTGGTCAAAATACAAATTATTACATTCAGTCGTACAGGAAAAAAACTCATGATTATTATGTTATTACCTATATAATTCTTCTTGTCGTGAAATTGAAATTTTGATCTTCATTGATAGCAAACTTTGGAGCACAAATAAATAACAAAATGATGAAATAAAACAAATTTTCTAAATAAACAAAATACTATATTTAAAAGAATCAAACAATGTTAACATTCTGAAAGCCTAGAAATTTTGTGGAAACGTCGACTAGAAAAAACAACTTCAGAAGGAGGGGAACGGTGAGTTCATTTCCTATCATAAAACCAAATAAATGACAGCGGTTTTATGCTTCGAAATTCGGTATATTGAAATTTATGGGTATCTAATAAAAAAAAAAGATAGACGAACCATCTTCGCAACAGCATAAATATAAATGGTGCTATAAATATTTTTAATAAATGTATGTATCTTGTAGGAGCAAATTTTCACTCTTTTAATTTAAGAAACTTCACAAAGAGAACTTTTAACATTTACATTTTCGTTGTGTGCAACGAAACGATTTTAAAAACTTGTCTTGATCTCTTCCTGTGAAAAGAATAACTTCATTATATTCGCTTAAAACACAAATCCCCATTTAATTGGATCAAAAGGATTCTTATTTTATTGTTTATAAAATAATCTAACCATAGAAAAGGTCGAACTGAAAAAAAAAGCATAATTAAATCTTAGATATAAGTTGAAATATGAGAAAATAAAGTAGATTTTTTCCTCTTAACTGGCAAAAAACCACTAAAACACACAAAAGGCTTTCGATTTTACTAAAGAAATCAACTATAACAGAAACTATAAGCGTATCCACACTTCTTTTTCTCACGGGCAGGGGCAGGAATTCTGAAATTTATTTTTATATAATCAAACGGTTGAAATTACAAAACATAAAATAAAAGTCTATAAAATTTTGTTCTGCAATAAACATATTTCTACAAAATATAACATAAAATAAATCTTGACAATTTATTAATTTGTTTTGTCTATGTGTGTATAAACACAGTTTGACAAGTGTTATTTTTAAGAAATTGAGAGGTAAATTTAATATATTATAGCTTTTACAAAATTTTTCTTTAGAATAAATATACTATTGCTCCTAAAGCTAATTTTATAATGTAGAAATTTTTTTTACAAATGTCAAATTAAATCTACGATTTTTGATAAGCTAATTGTAAAAAAAAAATAATAACACTTAATAAACGAAAAGAAGGCATTTGTAGCAAATCCATCAAATTGCAATTTCGTATGAAAGTGGAAGATCTTAAAAATCTTCCATTTCATTTTCATTCGAGTTTGTAAAATTTTTCTAAATTAAAGTATCTAATTTTTTAATACAAAAAAGGAGAGAAGGGGGAGAGAAACATTTTTTTTTTCGTTGACAAAATGTAATTTGAACGAACCAGACATATAATGCAATCTCCTCTGAACTTTTGCAATAACTTAATTTCCGTCTCTGAAATGAATTGATTTAACAGTATTAACGAAAGCAAAGAAGTATTGGACATTTTAATCGCGTTCCTTTTTTACTCCCCGATTTTCGAAGCAAATGCGCAATAAATTAATAGAAACCTATTAGCGATCTTCATCGCATCTGTTTTGAAAGAGTTCCGTTATCTAATAGATTATCTTTTGTCTTTTAAATATCTCTCACTCAATTCTCATTAATTAGTCTATACGAATTGTTCCCATTTTTAAAAGTTTCGACATCTTATTTAATTTAAACCAACGCTGAAGTAATACCCAAATTACGCGTGTAAAGAAAATTAATATACCCGAGCTACATGCATATTCTTATATATATACTAATAAATAAATCTATGTTACCGATAAAACTGGGGATATTTTTTAAGATTTTTTCTGGATTTTTAATGTGATCTGTTCGAGAAATTTATTTTAAGAAATCTACATTAATATATGTATACTATGTGTAAAACCACGAAACTTTTGGTGATTTCTACTCTAAAGGTTCAATGATGGATATATATACTCTTTAAATGGTATATACGTCATTTAATCTGAACAAATATACCTCATTATATCATTGCGTGTAGAATCTAGAGTATTTTCAAGACTTCTTTTCGAAAGGTTTAATGAGACATGATTCAATCTGCTTGCGGTATATCAATAGCCACAAGCTTGAAATCAAGATAAATTTACGATAACCGCGCACAAAAAAGAAAAAGAAAAACGCTTTGGGTCAAATGAAAGGAAAATTATAAAGGAACCTAGTTAGTACATCCATTTGCTTTCAACGTGATTGATCCCTATTCATTTCGATGAGAATTCCCCCCCCCCTCCCCTAACACTCAATGGTGTGCTGTCTTCTATAAACTGAAAACACATGACATAACAAAAATTGCAAAAAATTAAGGATGTGAATTGAATTCGCAGTGGTTTAATTAGAATTCAGAATCAGACGATATTTAAAAAAAAATCCGAGCATTTACTTGCAAACTCCTTTTAAAAGAAAGAAAAATCAATGAAGATTATTATGGTAAATAGAGACATTTTCATTAATATTTGCTACAATAAATTGTTTTAAAATATCGCTATGCATCCAAAAACGAGTAAAAATTTCAAAAGGAATCCATTTGTAAACAACGAATGTCAACTTTAATCGACACTTAATATCTAATTCCTAAAACCTCAAAAGGTAGGCATTTCTTTAGATGAAAAATTGCTTTCATATAAAGATTATTACTTCATATTTTTTGAATTAATACATAAATTGCTGAAAAAGTAACAAAATTCAAATTTTGATACATTTACCCGGTCCAAACAACAATATTAGATAAATATTCTTGACACACTAATATTTGAAAAAAAAATCCACTCCTGCAATCAATATGATTTCGATATGAGGCTTTGAATATCAATATTTTCGTATATTTTAGAGGTTATTGGTTGTACAAGTTGTATGGATTTTGCTTTTCTAGAAATCAAAAATAGAAAATCATGCAATCAACATCCTGAAAATGCAGAAGACAAAATTTATATTCAATTTATATATATATATATATATATATATATATATATATATATATATATATAGTAAAAGCAAGTAAGATACACAAAATCTTTCGGTCAGATCAATTGATTGCACAGAAAAGCAGTCCAATTTGAAACAAAGTAAGATTAATTGAAGATTAATATCATGGAAAGAGACATACGTTTAAAGACATCTGAAGATCGATTCCATGATTTTAAGATGTCAAAAGACAAATATGGTCCAGTGTCGGTATTAAAGTCGTAAAATTTGGAAGCCAAAAGTGCAAAGAACTGCGAAGCAATATGCTAATGAAAATGAAATTTTGAATAACAAAAATAATCAGAAAAGTGTATTTTTTATTTCTCTCAAAATTAGTAAACTTTTATCATTTACTACGGGAATGTGTACCATTTATCCATCTTTATTCAATTTTAGAAAATAGCTCTTTTTAAGAAGAGAGAAAAATTATCGAGTACTAATAAGTCAAAGCAAAATCTATTTTTCAGAGAATAAGCCAGAATATATTAAAATAAGGCAAATTTGTAAACAGTAGCAAGTCGAATTACAGCTAGAAATTTCAAAGAGTTTCAACAAGGGAAATGATACTTCCTTCAAAGGAAGAACTATTTCCTTAATAAAGGAAGGAACTTATTTTATAGAAAGTTCCTTCCTTAAAATTTTACTTCCTATTTTTTGGCTTTTGATTAATTTCAAATAAAGACGCGACTCTCAAATTAGCTTCTTTTATAATTACTCCGTTGTTTACTTAAAATATTTAAATAGGGGATTTCATGCCTAGAAGGTTGTTTATCAAACCTGAGATCTCACGACTAAACTTGCAATAGAGCGTACTTGCAATTTTTATTCACAAAATTCAAATGTCACATTTACGAACTGCACTATTTTTAAGCACATTTGTGTTTTCACTTTTAAGTGAATTTCTACATTTTGGAAAGTAGAAGATGGAAATCTAAACGAAATCACTTTGTTAGATTTGTTTTTATCTGCACTTTGAATAAGAAAATCAAACAGAATTGAATTTATCATTAATTCGGCAGCATAATGCTTGATTCTGCTTTCTCCCCTTTTTCAATACATACAGTATAGCCAATTTCACGAATTTGATTGAAAATAAATTCTAATAATTGTTATATACTTTTAAAGAGCTCAAAACATTAATCGAAACAAATTGGTAGGTTACAGACTAAATAAAAAAAATCGGAAAAATTCACATGATTCTGGACTTGAAAGAGTAATCCAAGTGATAGTTTCATAGTTTTATAACAAAACATTACATACTGATCTTGTAATCATCTTTTATAAAATAGTAAACGATTTAATTAGTAAAATAAATCTAAAAAATCGACTAGTCTTAGATGTTAAGTTCACTTTCATCAGTTTTGTTTAGAGTATTAAATGAATCAAATGTACGAAAAATCCAATTTTAGGGGAAATGGGAAGTTATGCAATAATATTTTGTCTCGTGAAAATAATTCAATGCGCTATATCCTAAAATAAAACATTTTAACACGATTGTAAAAGAAATTTAATCAACAAAAATATCAATATTAATATCATTTCTCAAAAGCTTTAAAAAATAAGTTTATCTTTATAAGAAATTAATAAGGATGGGATTATGAAGAGGGAATGAAAACATGGAGTATGTAAAAAAAATATTTCAAACTAACTTAACCACACTTCATTTCGTAACAAAGAATTTTATAAATATCCAGCTCAACATAGGTAGAACCCGTTTAGCCCAAAATACCTAACAATAAGGAAATTGAACAATATCATTCAATATCATGAACTAATACGGAAAGATCATACATGCAAAAGTCTTCCAATATCATAGAATAACAAAACACAAATAGATATCACACATTCCACGTTCACAGTAATTTACGAAGCAGTGACCCTCTTTTTTTTCCCCCTTTTTGCTTCAGTAGCTGCGATGCACATCAACAGGTGGGAATTCAAACCTAACAAAATATGCTGACATTCTGTCATCTCCCCTAGAACACACTTTATATCATAATCACCGCAGATCCTCAGAGCATACAACAATACAGTGAATTCCAAAATAATTCATTTCCCTTATAATATACAGCCATGCAGCACAATAAAGAGGATGCAAATATTTTAAATAAAAATCAAATATTTTAACATTGACGTTTAATGCTCAAACGTACTTCAAGCGTTAATTGATCAAGTAAACAAAGAATGCAAATGACACTATTAAAAAAACTTCATAAATTTTCCCTTATAACACACATTTTTACAGTGCAACAAATACATGGTAATTCGATGCACTGGTATATTTTAAATAAAATTTAATACTTTTGCTTGAGAGCTTAATACAAGCATGTATTTTAATATAAAATTGATCACGCAGGCTTTCATATAAAATTCAAACCAGTAAGGTATAAAAAAACTTTATAAATTACTTAATTCTACAAATGAAATCAGTACGGATACTCACATAGTTTTCCACATCGCGATGCAGTTTTCGTTCCCCAGCTTTGACGGATTACAAAAAAAATCTTGCACACTCTCAATACTAAATACACTCTCAGCAATTCGTTGATATTATCTGTATTTTAACGATATTAGAAAAAAAAATAGCCTTCTTTTTGCGCAGGTCACGAGAGCATTTTTTTATTCATCCTTCAACGTGAAAACGAAAACCTTCATCACTTTATCTCTATTCTTCCCGATCCATTTCACTATTTGGCTCTTGTTCTTTTATTTATTTTATTTAAAAATTGAGTTCTCGCTTTTAAAATGTTCAAGTCCAGAGAAAATTTTCCTTTCCGATTAAGTCTGGAGCAGCGGCCGAAAGATTGGGAAGACGTGATCCCAACAATAAAAGGCGGGAAGACTTGCTGCCGTTACCATGGTAACGACGCGAAGAAGAGCTAAAGAAATAAGCACAGTATCCAGTCAAAACTTGCTGTCGTCAGATTCTGATAAAAGGCTCCGAGGTCCCGGGCAGTTTGTTGCGGGAAAGTTGGGGATACACGTGTGGGTGTGAATGCGAAAATGCCCTGTTTTCGAAATAAAACTTGTTCCCTCTCATAAACAACACTCGATAAGAAAAATCTATGAAACAAATTATAAATAAATAAACATAAAAAAATCTTATTTTAAAATCAATGGCATTTTACTTTAATTATTTCCTGCTGTTTAATTTTGAGATATTTTCCTTATCAAACTCATTGCCAGGCTGCGACACGGATTCTAAATCTAAATTCGATTAACGATTAACTTATACCTGAATTCTGAAAATATTAAAAACTGTATTGTTATCAAGAATACAAGAGTGCAAACTTTTCGTTCTCTAGTCTAGTACATGAAGCAATGAATTAAAAACCGACTACAAAGTCCGCTTTTACAAACAGGATAGAATTTTTTTTAAAAAAAAATAAACAGATATATAAATTATAGATTATGGAATAGTAGCTACAGTGCTTGATAATACTGCAATTGAAGCAAAAAATAAAGAACTAAACTAATAAATTCCAAAAATTGAAATAAAATGCAGTGCAATCTCGATTTTAAGTTTTGAAGGAAAATGAAAAAGGGAAGGGGGAGATATTAGAAACTAAATAATATTCACTTAATTAAAAAATTTAAAAAAGTATTTCATGTATCTTCAGCTAGTGAACAGTATTTAAAGTTAATGCACTTTTCGGTTTTGTATGCAAATGCGTATCTATGCTATTGAACTGTGGTGTGCAACGGATATGTTACTTGGCTACTAACCATAAGATTGGGAGTTCGGGCCTACCGCAATTCACATCACGTCCTACAGAACAAAGGCATCCTATTCTCAAATGAAAAATCTACATAAACCAATAAAATCTGAGCAAATTGAAATATTGATTTAATTTGCTAACAATCAAAAATTTTAGCTTCCATTCTAGTCATAACATTAGAAAGAATAACCACATAGTTATTGTCAGATATGAATTTTAAATTTGTATTAAGTAACAGAAAGAGCAGGAGCGTAGTGAAGGCGAATTGAATTAGTTTTAATTGGCAAAATGGGCGAAAGGTAAGAGAGATAAAAATTTTGAAAACATATCACAGCTGTTTTTTTTAATGTTGTTGGCGCAAGCCATTTATTCAAATTAACCATAACAAATAAAAAGCAATATTGTGTTGAATAGGTAAGAGAAAATCGGAAAAATAGATTAATCAACAATATTTAGTTTTAAATGTATCAAATTTTATGAAAATAAACAGAATCGTTAAAATAATCGGCCGAAAACATGTTAAGCCTAAACTCATTAGTGTGGGGGGGGGGGGGAAACAAACAGAATTCGTTGCTTATTTGGTGGCGAGGTAAAGATTTTTGGCGGGAAAGTTAGTTTTTAATTAATTAATAAAATATTAATGAATTAATATTTGAAAAAAACTGTATTAACATCAAATGTTATCCACGACAATTTTTTAAAAATTTACTTGAACTTGATTGGATGAATAAAAAGTATTTAATTAACGAAAATTTGAACAAGACTGAAAGCAGAATGTGGTTTCGAAGACACAGATGACACTTTTAATTTTTAAGTTCGTTTTATTCTACCACGGGAAGTACGCATTATGTACAAGCAGAAGCGATGAGTACAACACAGAACGACACAAAACGGAATGAGAAAAAGCTGATGAAACTTTTATCCCTGTGGATATATACAGTTAGATTTTAATAGGGATCTTTGACATATGCCAATCACATGTACATCTCGTGCAAGGGATTCATAGGGATATTTTAATGGAATGTGCCTGGCTGGACGATTTTTATCCCTTTACCCGGAGTGTGGGAATTAGACGGCTTTTATCTGATTCAGCAATTTTACAAAGCTTCTGTTGAATGAATTAATTAGAACAAGTGGAATGGATCAGGGAATAAGAGAATATTCTTAGAATGAAGTTACTATAGCTAAATTAAGATAAAAATTTGGAAATTAATTAGAGTTTAATTTTAAAATATCATTATATATATGGAGAGTGTGAGGTAATAGAAGGAATTGAAAGAAAAACAGATCGGAAATGTAAACACAGCAGATAATTCCCCAATCCATATTCCAATTTATTTTTGTTCATTAACCGAACTACAAAATCGTGATCTTAAAAATGCAGGAATTTAATCTATAAACAATCTGTGATAAATATTACATTTATATATCCCACTGAATTTAAATTTTAGGTCATCTTTCTCCCAAAAAATGTGTTAATCCACAAACATTCGACTCGTCCACCAAATTAATTACTTTAATAATACATATGACAGATATTGAAATATTCGCAACCAAAAGCAAAGAAGCATTAATAAATAGAAAACGCAGTAACATAAATGTTTTTATTTACTATAAGCTATTTTATAATCAAGGTTTTTTAAGAGTTCCAAAATGCAAACAGAAAATTATAAACAATAACATTTGTATTTAGAATTTTTCTTTCATATGCTTATAAAGTAACATAAAGGTTTAAATAATTTTAAACAAATCAACGGCCAATATTTTCTCGAAGCATTCGTTGATTTGCAAGGCGGTTATTGACATGTTTAAAATAATATTATTGAAAGCTTCATACTCAAAAAGAGTTAAACCTTTTTCCTTTAAAATGTTACTCAATCAAGAATTTTTCTTTTTTCAACCTTTTTTTTTTTAATTTGACTAATGAGATCAAGAAACAATATAAAAATCTAGATTTCAAGATTTTCGGTAGTTAATTTAATACCACAAAATATAATTCTTTGATATTTCAAGTATTTTTTTCTATTCATAGTAAATGTATATTTCTACAATTTAGAAATTAGCTATTAGGCCATGATTGCAGGGAATAATCTGTATATTAAGATGCAAATAAACGTTTCATTAGCCAAATTTCATTTTTTCATAGTACATTTCATTCAGTCCAAATGAACGTGCTAAGACTCAAACATTCGGCTCACCTATCAAATTAATTAATGTAATGCCCACGACAGAACGCTAAAAAATGTATAAGTAATTAAAAGAATTAAATGAAAAAACGCGGCTATTTAATTTTTTTTCTTATTTTTTTTTATAAAGTGTTTATTTTATAACTATAATTTTCCGAGTAATTGAAAGCAATAAAGAAAATTTAGTGCGATAATAGTTTCATTAACAATTTCCTTGCATTAAATATCTGCACCTCGCATAACTGCATATACTATTATAGTAGTTGATTAATCAGAAATACTTTTATTTTCTTCTGAAATGAAAGTAAAATGCCTCCAAAAATTTAACAAACTTTTGTAAGCGTGCTCTCGTTTAATCAATGGCTTTCTACAGTCAAGTAATCAGATGAATGCTAGGCAAAGTAATTCAATAAACTCCATTCAATCTATGCTGGACATAGGACTCGATTTAATCAAGATTTGAGCTCTCTTCTAAACGCCATGCTAATTACTGACGATTCATTCGAATTTCACAGGCAAGTGCACACAATATGTTGCGAATACCGGGCGCGCTTACACCGATGACAAGAACTTAATAGGAAATTAGAGAACTTGATTTATTTTCGAGAATGTAAAAGTTTATTAATATGAGTGTTGTAAAGTGAGCATTATGAGCTAGAACAAAAATGCTCCAACATTGGTTGATTCCTTCTTCATTTTCATTTCAGCGGCGATACTTATGCATAATGCCTCTATCAGTGTGCAAAACGAGACTTTGCAAAAGCCTCGGAATTTAGATCAAAATTAAAGTCAATTTAGTTTCAGAAGCTGCATAGAATAAGATTTAGGAGTGAATTTTTAAATGGTTGATTAATTTAATTTTTAAACTACAGTTAAAAATATTTAACAAAAAAATCCTATCATATTATGTCAAATTAAAATAACATGAAAAAGAGATCATTTGGCAGTGGGAATATGGGTATGTATATATTCCTTCACTAAAGACAAAAACTAGTTGGCAGCTGATGACAGACAAAAGAAATTGGTTCAGACTGTCTCAAATTAGAGTGGTTTAAATAGGAAGAGACCATTTGGTAGGGCCATATATATATTTGCATATTTTTCTTCATAATAAGCAAATTCTGTTTGATAGGGGATAACAGTTTATGTCTCTTTATCCTTCACTGTTTATATTCAAGTTTATGATATTGTTTGATACCTGTTGATTGAATAAGGATGACTCTTGTTTTGGCTGAACTTTGTGGAAGAACAAAGTTTCTGGATGTAATCTTCAATTACATCAATTTTCAGCCCATTATTTATGTCAACCCCCCCCCCAATATCAGGTCGCATTCTTCATGCCATACGGAATTTGTTTCGGTATTTTTTTTTTTTTTTTTTTTTTTGCAAGCTTTTAAATTTGAGAAACGTGTCTCAAAGTAAGATGGTGTACTTACTTGTATAACAGAACTTAGTTTGTTAATAAGAGTGGTGCAAATCTGTCAATGAGAGGAAGGATTGAGTGAACTTTGTTTCACAATTATTGAAGATAGAATTATTATACATAGATAATATTTCACTGATTATCAGATAATTTTCAAAACTAAAATTTCAAAATGTGTTTTTATTATTAAAGAGAGCGTAAATCAAAACTTGAGATAAATAATAAAATAAAGGTTAATTCACAACATGAGTAAATGATGTTTAAAGAGCTCACATTATAATAACTGTTTAAAACCTTACAAGTTTTCGAGGCACTAAAGATTTTCTACCATGCATATTGAGATGTGATGGTTTTTAACCCACTTAATCTATAAGAGTGCAATATATTAAAAACAACAACATGAATAAACCATTTAATTTCCGAAAGACATTAATTTGAAATTAAACTTAAATGCATGAATACTTACAGTGAATAATAGGAAATATACGAATAAAAAAAAAGCACCGATTAATGTAACTTACTTTTACATCAATTTCGGTTCAAATGTCATATTCGACTTTACATAAGAAAAATAAACACAAAATCTACTTACTCTGCTACCACCAAAGAAGCGATCAAATCAAAAAAGGTGCATTATCACTTACCTATAAAGATAGAAAAAAAATTGTCAGATTTTGAATACTAGAAAATAGATCAGTTTTCAACTTACACAAATAACAGTTTGAATATGAGCAATTAAAATAAATAAGATATTTGTCATTCAAAATCTCGTTATTAAAAATCAGATACTAACAAAATCGATATTTACTATATTTTGAAAAAAAAAGCTATTAAAAACGTAATTATGACTGTCGTAACTGATAAAAATATGTTGAGAGAGAGAGAGAGATACATAAACCTTATGAAATTTCATTTTCTTGACAGTTGAAATTTCGAAACAACTTATTTTGAATATTGTCAACCAATTCAAAATATTGTCATAGACGGTTCTTTGCCACCGAGACTTTGGAAAACACATTCTTTCTTTCGTAGAGTATTCATAGTTTAATACGCAGAAAATATGACTAACAATGCTAAGATGATAAAAAATTGCTAAAACGATGAATTTCATAACGTAAAATGCATTACAAATATTTGCCCAAAATTGTCGAATAATGAAGGACTGGGAGTTTCATATTCACAATAATGCGCGCTTAGCATTTCCCACAGTTATTTCAATGAAAATTAAACTATTCAATTACTTCTAGTAGTTACTTAGTGAGCACTCCTTATTTTAAAATATGCAATCTGAATACGAAATTTCCCAGATTAGAAATAAAAAGCACTTTTTACGGAGAAGATTTAAACCAGAATCAAAGAAGAGAAAATGTATTCAGCATCCGATTGAATCAACATCGTTGAATGCCCCTATCAAAAGACAGATTTGGCATTGATTCAAACAGTCCATTAGAAGGACTCACTGGCGTGTTTTGTATCATGCTCGGAAATTCATAGCTTCATCCTTCATAGGATACTTGTGCAGTATCGATTGCTTTTCACACGCATTTATTTAATTAAATATTGATGCACACTTTCTATTAAATGATGGATAGATCTAACAAATGGTTATTAAATTATACTTGATTATTGATAAGTATATTACTCCATTAAATAAAATGGATGAACAGATTCTTCAGAAATGTTCAATCAGTCAGTGTAACTGTCACTGTTGAGACTGAAATTATACCATTTCAATATTTTTACAAGAATCAAAAAGAAGGAAGACATAAAAGTAAACACAAAAACAGAGAAAACACAGATTTTATTATTATTATTTTAATGTGAATACATTTAAATCGTAATTAGGCTCGGAAAAAAATATTCAACCATTCTCTCTAAAAGATCGTATTGCGCAATATTTGGTGTCAATTATGATAAGGGTAACTGAAGAAACACAAGAAAACTATATATCTCCTTTAGCAATTACAATTATTGGCAACTGATAAAAGTTAGAAAAAACAATCTACACAGCATCCTAGTTTTGATCACGAAAAAACTCCATTTGAAGTATAATAAAGACATACTAATAAGTTTCCGAAACAATAAGACCGCTGATAAGGCAATAACAATTTTATTATGATATTCGGAAGATCGTCTCGTCATTAGGATAAAATATCTATGGTGTCATCAGGTTAGGATGCAGTCTGCATCTCTTAAAGCAACGAAGTAATACCTAAAGTAGCCACTATGCGGCCGTATCAGAGACTTTCCCTCGACACAAAACCCTTCTAAGACCAGGATACGTGCATTACAGAAAATCAGATATCTTTTTCTTTGTTTTTTTCTTTCCCTCGCATATAAAAACAAAATAATCTCCAAATTTCCCTGAGTTGACTCACAAAATGTAATGTTTTGTAAGAGATCAACAATATTTCGTGTGAAATATTTCTTCAAAAATATTTTGAAAAACCAAATACATCGTCAGAACAAAATATCATTTCAAAATGAGAATTTTTTTTATTTCTTCAAACAGTTTCGGAAGTGTCATTTCGGGAAACATTCGCTTAATTTTGTTAGTCAGCCAGTAATTTGGGTTGCAACATTCGAATTTAGAGAATAAGGAGCGAATTCGTTGCATTGCATATGTTTTAAAGCAAATTTCTTTAATGTTTCAATTTAAACTGCATTATTTAAACAGAAACTAAACTCAAGTATAATATAGTTGTACTGAGAAAAATCTTTCATTTATTACTTATTGTCCTTGCACTATTAGTTCGTTTGTTTTTTTTTGCACCTCTGGTATTAAAATAAATTTAAATATAAAATGGTCAGCTTTCATAACATATAATTAAAGGCCCTTCACTACATTAATAAAGAAAAGGAAGGCAGTAAAAAAGAAAACTTGTATTACTCTTGGCAAACAGTTTTGTTATTATATTAAAACAAATAACGGTCCATTTATTGTTGCTTTCACAATAATAAATTAGAAAATGCGAGAGTCAGGATAAATTTAAAAATCAATATTGCCTGCACAGTGAAATAATGTTTAAATATGCTGCATCAAAGAATTTTAAGAGTGATTTGTAATTACACCCTTTTCTATCAACAACAAAAAATGCCTTAAAGGTGACAGCACATGTCGAATAGTGACGCAATCTCACGATACCACGAAATTTCATACATTTGAAATTAAGTTCGCTAGGCAGAAGAAAAATACGTGGTTAAAAAAAAGTGCCAACTAAACAATGGAATCTGGATAAAAAGGTTTTCCGAAAAAGATTTTTAAAAACGTTTTAAAGCAATGATGCAGTATTTCTTTTCGAAGTATCATCAGTTAATAGACGCATTCTGTAAATGATGAATTACCACCTAATTAGAACTCAGGAAAATGCTCGAGAATGACATGAATAAAAATAACACGGCAATTAAATAAAATAAAAGACGGAATACTGCACAAATGGTTGGATTGTAAATGACGAGGTCACAGTAAAAGAAAAACGACGCGCTAGGCTGTATCCGACTTGTTTCCTGAACACGGAAGAAGGGAATCGAGCAGGGATGGGCCTACTTAGAAGCCGCACTGTCACTCCAGCCAAAACAAACGATGTTTTTCGGAAACCACCCACGCCAACAAGCATCCATTAGAACATCCAGCCACTGTCCAGAAGACCTAATCACAGCTCCGACAAAAACAAGGTCGTCGCTCCACAGAACACTTGACAGACCTGTCACCACTACAACACTTGGCTGACTTTCCCTTCGGAGTTTTTCCTTCGGCGCATTAGCTTACAGATTACTCCAACGGACAAAAATGGAGAAGCAGCGAGCCGTTTAATTCATTCCTGCAAAATTACTAACTTTTCTTCTAAAACATTTTTTTTTAAATTTCTCATTTCTTAAAACATTTTTCACAAAGAGGCTTTTCAGTACTATAAAATAGACTCAAATTGGTTACAGATATGGCGGGCACTTTTTGAGATCATATTACAAAAGAAAGTTTTTTTTTAAAAAAAATAACAGACGAATCGATAAAAAAGCTTCACAATTTATAATAAAAACTTTACGCGTGAAGGCGTTTTAAATATTTCCTAATTAAAATCATTCATAAGTTTAAATTTCATGAAAGTTCTTTTCTATTTGTTTTAGATAAATGATACACTAAGATAAGGTAATGATGTTATCTTAATACCCACATATCTCATTTATACTTCCATACTCAAGATATCATTTCTATCTTAAATATTGTACTGAATTTTTCACGTTTTTATCTTGAAAAACGTTTTTAAAACACGAAATAATAACATATATATAACAAATATTTTGGCTCGAGATAGAAACTAATAAAATATTCGGCTACTGTAATTATGAATGGAATTTTATATAAGTAGTAGGATGAAACAGCTCAGTTAAACGGCTTTTACCCATTTGATAATGCTGTTTTACTGTAACTAAAAATCACATGCCTATTGATAATTCGGCACCTTTTCTAATTTATACTGAACTGAATATTTATTATCCAATGAAATCGCCTTTCAAAGAATTCAATTTCAGAATTCTGTATCTGACAAAAATGAGCGAAACAAAATATTTAAGAAATGTGATTCTAACGCGATTAGTATTCGATTTCTCAAATAGAAAAAAAGGATGTCTTAATTTTCATAGATGTTTTAACTTTTATTAATGAATCAGACAGAAACTCAACCCCTTTCAGAAAACTCAACTCTAAGCAAAATAAAGGAATAGAGATAACTACATTAACAATAATCACGATCTATATTCAAGATTGTGCCTTTCATATTTTATAAAGAAATGATTCAGGAAACAACCATGCTACCAGATTCCACGAGTAATTTACCCGAAATCTATTCCTGCAACCGATTAATGAACTACATTATTCTGCCTATCAGTCTGAAACCGCCAGCAATGTAGACAGGCAAACAACAACAACAAAAAAAAAAAAAACATTTTCAAACTCCATACTGAATCTTCCCCTCGTACGTCAGCCAGATTATCCCCCTTCATTGATTTGAAAAGACACCACTCATGGAAAAGACGTAGACATACATCTCTAGGAGAAGCACCATGAGTCTTCTCGAAGAAATGGAAAACATAAGCATAGACATCAGGAATCCGAACACACACCTTGGGATAAATTAGAACAATGAAGGTGAAGATGAAACAAAAATCATTATGTAATAACAACAATAGCATTTTTACCATTATTAAAATTTAGTCCGGTAATTTTAGTATTTTGCTCTGGAAATATTTTAGGTTTAGGGTTACCATCACCGCTCCTTTACACGAATCTTATTGATATCGTTATAAATGAAATCTTGAAAATCCCTAATATTCTGCTGTACGTTTCACGTGTTTTGCGGAGGTGGCAAAAATTACATCTTAGCAATCTGGACATGAACCAGTGATGGGGAGTTTAAATTTGAAAAAAATATCTATATACGGTTACGGTTTTATTGCTTTACGCACTTCAGTGAGGGTCAAGTGTGGTGACCCCAAGTTTTTTTCCTCCAGCGAGAAGGGCTATAACTACAAGGAGAGAAAATATGATGTGAAATGGGGCGTTTTTTCAATTTCCTCCAGATTAATCGAAAACGACACGTTCTGTCCCAAAAATTAGATATTTTTCCAATTTTGAAAAAAAAATGCATTTCTTACGAAAAACGACGCGTAAATTTTTTTCGCAAATCTTTATTTAGTTATTTAATAGTTTTACATACATACAAACGTTTAAGTCCAAAGCGAAGAGTTATTTTAAAGTAAGGAGAAGACATTCCAGCTAAAATTGCTATCTTGTTTAATTAATCATGGTTTAAAACGGAGGTCTATGTTAAAACAGCAGAACCTACATCTTCCATCTAGCTTCAACGCGGAATATTAATTTAACTTAAAATTTAATTAAAATTATCCATGCGAACCAAGTCATTTATTGATTAACATTTCAACAGTGGAAAGTTAGCAAATGTTATAAAAGAAGCATTCCTTATGGGATTTGCATAAATTTGCAAAAATGTTTCATAAAAACTATTTCAATTCACCCATTCCAAAATAAAAATGTTCTAAATAATAAACGTCATAGTTTTCCGACGCCGTCAATGGATCGATGCATTAAGCAAAACGTTGAAAAGAATCTTCAATAAGTAACGCTAGCAATTCTAATGCAGCCAATTTAAAAAAAATCAGGTGAATCAGCGAAGAAAAGGGGAATCACGCAAATAATTTCCTAACACGCCCGAAACGAGTGTGCTTCATTTGCAGCAAAAGAGTTAACTGCCGCAAAAATTGTAACCGATCCCAGAGGCAGACGCATATTAACGAACTCAAATCTTAATCGCTCTCCCCTGTCTAACAATTCAATTAGGAAACCGTCGGATGAAAATGAAGTCTTCGTGAGAATCAGTTATTCCCCCTCTAGCCGTTGTTTATCAGAATCATTTTTACGTTCGTCTTTCTCGTTCCATGCAGAAAATTGGGATACAAACTTACTTACATTTTGGAAAGGAAAACGGTTTACCGTAAGAATGGTGCTTTTATTTTTCTGAGACTTCAAATAAATGACAGTTTAAAATTTAAAAGGTTGGAAACTTTATATTCATTAGAGAATAGTAACAATGGGTAACAACTGGGGACTAAAAGGGGTAAGAATAGAACTGCCACAATATAGCAAAAGACTGTACATCTTAGCCATAAGAATAACCCATTATTTTCTTTTAAACTATTAATGGGGATAATATGAACTTTTAAGGTTTGCCACATTATAAGGAATTGTTCATCTAACACTTGAACTCAGAAAACTTTTTCCCCCACTGACATCGTTTACCTTGCTTTAACTTTTAACTGCTACATATTGTATCATAATAGTTTTAGATTTTATGCCCTTTTAGAATTAAAATATATCAGTCTAATCATTATATTCTCAACCAATGAGCTTCATATGACGATTATACTAATTTGACAGTTTAGTAGTTAATTTGCTTATTAAATATGGAGCTTTATTCTTGACGCAATAATCACAGAATACCATAGGAGGATTTTTTTTTAATGTTTACTTGACCAGCATGAAGCAAATAGAATAAATAAACGAAAGAGCACAAATACCTTATTCTATCAGCATATATAACCATAACAATCGTCTGCAACACTAGGTAGTTTTAAAATATACATACTTTTTTTATATGCGTCATTATCAGATGCTCAAATCTTAATTTCTATTTTGGTGACAAGCAACGAGACAGGGTTTTTTTTATGCTTAAATTGATTGATCGATTTATCTTTCAATGAATAAAGCAAAGCATGAATAAAAATTTACAATAGGATCGTAAATTTTATATTTTATTCGCATTTCTTATGCTGGATTGCATCAAAAATTAATGAGTTAAAAACTGTTGTTTTACCCCCTCTTGGTATTTAGTATTTCATTTTTTCTGTTAGTGCAAAAGTATTTGTTTCCATTTGTTTTTAGAGCACGCTTAGATTTGAGCGTTCTGAAGTTATTTAGTTCACAGAATCATGAGTCTTTATTATTTACTTTTAATACTACCATATGCAAATTATTTATATTTATTTATTTCTCAAGTACTTTGCCAATGTGCATGATATTTTAAACTAAAACTTTTTTAGAGTTACTTTGAGAGACAAATTAATATGATTGTAGGATATTGTTAGCAGGATCACAAAACATCTAGATGGGCACATATATCATCCAGCCATTTAAGAAATAGGTGTGGTAATAGAATGATGATTGGAAGCAATGACTCAAAATTTCAAACCGCCATGCTAATGTGAAATTCATTTATAAAAAAGGCAATAAGTATTATTTCTGCAATCGCAATATTTTCGTCAAAGAAATGGACATTAAACCCTTCAACATATCTCAATTAAATTATATAACATATTCAAACATTTTAATATAAAGTTTTGGAAAAAAACAATACAACCTAAATTTAAATTTTATATGGTAAAACGTAAAGAGATAATTGAACTTTTTTTCAGTAAATTATGCAAAAATGCATTTTTTTCAGTAATTTTTTTTAAATATTGTCTCAAATAATAATGATGTACTTCGCGAGATTATTAAAGAGATTCATTTTATAAGAGACTAAAGTAATATAATCATTGATTACATGATAAGGAATTTGAAACAACAACAGTTCTTGAAATAAAAACTTAATCTCAGAATAACTTAGACCAGATTATTAAAGTTATTAGTTTAAATGATGCAGTCATTGATCATGCGACAAGGAATTTCAAGCAAAGACAGGTCTTAAAATAAACTTATTTTCATAATAATATGGACTAGATTAGGATATTTCGAAACCAATTATTATATAGAAAAACCTGTTTTTGCGCAGTCCCTTTTTATGCATTTTTTATCATGTGAAAACATGATGTTGTTTTCGTTAGGGAGTTTTCAATAATTGAAGCTCGAAATTGCGTATGCAAGGAGCATAAATGGATATTCATCAACATCTTTTAATGGCATGTATTTCTTTACCTGCTATTGCCAATATTGCATTGTTATTATTTATGCTTCTTTGGAAGCAGATGTGTTTTTAAAAGGTCGATCTGGTTTATCACTATTGCTTTTTCAAACTGTTTAAATGACTTATTAAATTAAGACAAATAATGACTTAAAAATAATAATGCTCTCACATTATTTAAAATTTATATATTATATAAATTACAGATTATAGTAGTGTCAACGGTGTTGACACTACTATAATCTGTGTATATATACATGCAAACTTCAAGATTCTCTATTCATTTGGTTTAAACATTCTCGAGAAAATGTATGTTCAATTATTTTTGCTCGACGCGCTAGCATTGGAAAAACATTTTCTTAAAGCAGGTATCAATACCGAAAGGAGTATCAATGCCGAATTAAAAATAGAGCTTGGCTCATGCATATCTATCGTGACGCTTACAAGCAAATGACCAAGCGACCGTCGTCACAAAAAGTGATCACTGACTTTATGGTGCTAAGAAATAAATCAGTTGAAATCGTGTCTGAAGATCAATTGAACAGTATCGTAAGTGACGATATTGATCCAATTCATCACAAAAAGATGCACGCTTTGGAATAAGACGAGTAGGAGTGAATTATGCAATGTTGCATTTTGAAAACTTATCCATGTATACAAAGAGAAATTCAATGTTTTTAAAATTAAATGTTTTTTTTTTGTTTCCATGTGTAGTTTAATTATTTATTTTGTTTGAATGCCTTTTCTAATGTATTTCGTAAAGAATTGGCGAGCGAATTCTAAATGCGACTTTTTTTATGCGGCTCTTATTCACAGCATAATAGAAAACTTCTGAAGTATGTCGCAGAAAATTGTTATTAATGTAAGTATTTATAAAATTCCCAATATTTTTTGTGCTATTCCTTTTGTGCTGTCCCTATCTACCGCATAAAAACGGGTTTATCGTACTTAAAAGATCAAAGATCTGCAAACAAGTATTTAAGTATGTCTTTATTTTAAATATAAGCCTTAAAATATTAATTAGATTTGGAATACCAATTTTTTACCGCAACATAAAGAGTTTGATTCGAAAGGGCAGCTTATTAACTTTCAATATTATAAGACTCTCAAGTGAGTACAATTCATTCCATCACATATAATTTCTAAACCCCTGAAAAATATTGCGCTCAATTGTTTTGGATAATAACTTAACTGCGCTCCAATGATTCATCATTAATCGAATCAGCGCACTGTGAAACTTATAGGTTAAAATTAGATCATTATAAGTAGTTTTAAGAAGATGTTATAAACTGATGCACATATTTCGAGGGAGCTACAGACATTATAAAAATGTAAGTGATTCATAGTTAAACTAATAAAAAAATACATTACCAAAACAGAAAGTGCCATCTAATGATAAAGCAAAGAAAGCAAAACTATTTTAGGGTTGAGTTACAATACAACACGTAGATGAAGATCAAAATGCCATTTATATCTTTAATCAATATGATCACAAACGAAAACTAAATAAAACAACTTATAAGAGTTACAAATCCACTGCATAGTAAACAGATTTATGATATTAAATTAAAAAACTTCACACACACAATGATGTCGATTATCGCGTTCGTTCAGGATGGTAGTCACGCACGCAGTTCCAAGAAATAAATAAGTTTCACCATTTCCGTAAATTATAACTTTTCCTTGCAAGTACTTTCCTTTTTTCCTACATATATTTTCTGTATTTGAGAAATTACATCTCCCCTCCCCTGCACCCAACAACAAAACTATCGGCATATTGTCAAAAACTCATTTACATTTCTGAAATAACAGAGTAGCTTTCAAACACGGAGGTGACAATGCTAATTGTAGTACAACATCTTTTTAAAAGCTCATGTATCTGGAATATTAGAAAGGAAGAGAAAAGAAAAAGAGGGAAAAAAACATCGCGCAAATGAGTGGGAATTTATTAGCTTTGAAACAGCTGCTTGTCAAGTTTAGGATTAAAAATCTGTAAGCCCAATACTCAAAAGAAATGTCTAGAAAGGTCTTGTTTGGAGAAGAGTAACCCATGGCAACACTTTCATATTAGCGGTCCGGAGATGACAGTTTAGGGTCAAGCCTGTTACACTCTCGGTTGACCAAAGGATAAAAAACAGAAACAAAAATAATCGGTCTTCTATTTAAAAGAAAAAAGAGATAAAAGGGAAGCGAAGGTAACTCATCTAAAATATATCAAAAAATGCTGCCCAAATAGAATTGCCAGAATTTTGATTAATTATAAATATAACTACAAGCACATACATACTTAATCGAAAATCAAATTTCACTAACACTTTTTTGATTGAAAAAAAAATCACTTAATAAATTTCTTAAAGCCGAATTTTATCAAACATTTGAAGCAGAAGTACAAATTTGGTCGTAAGCACAAATATCAAATTTAATCCAGCTATTTAGCTCGTTTTGAAAAAATTTTGGCACAGATAGGCCAACAGACATCATCTCCCTATTATTTTTTGACAACTGCAAAACTTTCTATTCGCATACTTCATATACATGAAAACAAAAAGTGCATAATTTGGAAATAAATGATTTAAAAGTTAACGAAAACAAAATATAGAGTCCATCTTTTAAGCAAGACAAAAATGAAAAATTAAATGGATACTTATGAAAAACTAACGCTTGTTTCTTGAATAAAGAGGCAAATTTTATGGATATGTCAAGTATCCATAACTCACCTTCAATGAGAACATGGCACCCAAAATGCCAAGTGGATTTTGTCCGAGAATAAGTAAATGATATGCCAGATAAAATGAGCAAACAAATTTTTAACAGTCAAACAACAACAACTGCATGAATAATAACAAGCGAAGCATATTTCACTTCGTACGCAAGTCCTTTGAACACTCTAAAGGTTTCTTGTTGGCACTACTTGCTATTTGTCATCATAGTATATACCATGTTGAGTATGACTTATAATGTTGTTATTCACTAAAGTTGGTTAATGTGCTATAGTGAATTTGTACGCCATTAAATTTTTGTTGCACATTTTATCTAGTATATCCTTTTTTCTTTTTTTTTTTACATAATTCATTGGTAAAAAGAGCCTCCTACAGAGGCCTCACTCTGCACCTGAGATAATGTTCTATTGTGAAACAGAAACACCTCTATACGTCTGATTTATCCTTAATGTTTGTCTCGTGATTTTAGAAACATTCAATTAAAAGATTTTAACAATATTCAAATTGATTTATATAGTTGTGTTAAAGTCCCATTTTGATATTCAAAACAAAATATTCTATATCACCTCAACATAGAAATTTTACCCAAGTGCAAACATTGCAGTCTTAATATTATTCATAGCACAAGCTTACACTAAAGAATTCTTTTTTAAAAAGTAATTTAATCAACTTAAGTTATGACAAACTCTTCACATTACATAAACTTATAATTAAACTGAATCCCGGAAACGAAATCTCATACGTTTATTTACTTAATAATCCTGAAATAGTAAATAATTTGACTTGTCAACTTGTCATGAACACTTTTTTTTTTCAAACTCACTGCGATAAGGCATTTTTAACGTCACTGTATCAATAGCCAGTGCTAAGTTAATTAATTTTCCAAAACTTTCTAGACAGCCTTTCAATTTAACTTTTTTTTTATTTGTAGCTTCGTGATTGAACGGAAATCTCTTTGTTGTTTATACATATATTCATAGATTTTTTTTTCATTTCCTTATTTTAAGAACCATATCGCGTGCAAGATAAAATCGCTAAAAATCTGTGATTGCACCGAATCTATAATTTCCTGAACATCTTCAATCTTTTATTGGTTGATCTCGTTTTTTAACTGTTGGAGTTCCCTCTCCAAATAGTTTCATTATTTTCAGTGGTTGTACTGGAAGCAGTTAAGTTTCAATTACTCTGCTGCCTTACTCCATGTCGAAGCTGATGAAGTTTCAGAATAAAAACAATTGTATTTTCGATAGAGAACTAATTTTTTTGTTCCAATTTTTCACAACTCCTCGAAATTCTGTGCTCTTAACATTTCTTTCGAGAAAACCAATTCCAGCTCAAGGTTTCTTTATGTTGGTCTGATGGATGAAAATCTAAATTGGAAAAGATTTTCGATTAATAAAATGTTAAGTCTTCTATATTTGTATCTGTTAGGATTTTTGTTTTTATGAAAAGTCAAGGTCAATTATAAGGTTTCCGTAAACTTCGAAAGTAAAATAAAATATTTGATTCTGCATTGAGAAATGATTCCAATTCACATTATCGTTTTCTCGTTTGTTTTTTAATTCAGTTTTGAGTAATGTAATAACCGATTAATGAAACTATTTAGCAGCTACATTTTTTTACTAAAAGGAGGAATCATTTTAAGAAATTTTACTGCAGCAATTTTTTAAGATTTTCCTACTTTTCTTGCCCTCTCTGCATATTATTCAAAGTTGTTTCTGAACTTTTGGAGTTTTCTTTTCAAACAATTTTACTATTTTCGGTGTTTGAGCTGGAAGCAGTTAAGTTTCAATTACTTCCGTGCTTTATGTCCATGTCGGAACAGATAAAGTTTCGCAATGGAAATGATTAAATTTTAGACAGAAGTGTCAAACTTTTTTAGTTCGAATTTTTCGTAACTTAGGCATCTAGTTCGTTTGACGTTTGCTTCGAGCAAAATGATTCTCTTACACAGTTTCTCTGAGCTAACTTAAAAGGCGGAAAAAATTAAACATGTATCTGTTTTTTTTAATGAAAGAAAATTCTTCAGTGTTAAATATAATGTTCCCATAATCTTTTGGAATAAAGTCAGGCAAAATTGTATATTCTGCTGTGCAGTTATTTTATTAGCATCGTTACCATCTTTTATTTTTTATTTAAATCAGTTCTGAATATTGCAATAATTGAGCAATGAAACCTGTTAATTGCGACACTTCTGTCTTAAGGACTGAAAAAGACTGATTTCGAAATTACATAATAAATGCAGGTACTAATCCTACAGTGATTCAAATTTAAATAATTTGCATTTTTCTTTTTTATTATTATTATTTTAAATTAAGAAATAATTAAAAACTGGAATAATTTAAAAGAAAAATTTTAACCTCCAAAAGGAAAAACTTTTCCCCTCAATAAAACAATTTATCCTCATTATCATTATTATTTGCCAAGTATTTCTCATATCCCTTTACATGCTTTCATTACACTTTGCTAAAAATATGGATAAAAAAAAAGACAAAATATACGCATTTAAATTGTAAAAAATAAAAAAACAAGATATTTTCAATGAAAAATAACACATATTTTATAGTAGTATGCTAATGTGCACAAGCACTATGCTGCCTCTCTTTGCTGAAGACGTATCCTACTCGTACATCAAATTCAATAATTTGATATTTAAATCCATAATTTAATTAACACCACTTGCATCCTAATCTCAGGCGCCTTATATGTTCTTACAGGGATTGGAATAATAATAAACATCCTAAACGGGATGGGCGTCCAATTAGGAGAATTTTTTTAAAAAATCTAAAGAGTAGGTTTTGTAAACTTACAGGGCACGACCTTGAACATACTTAAAATCTTGAGAAAGATACGCTGAAAACTGATTAAAAACATTTTTATGTGCCTAGCTACTTCCTAGTAAACAAATGAATTACCAAGAACATTATATTTATTTAAATTTTAGGAACCAAAATCAATGCACACTTTACTACACTCGATGCACACAAGAGAATTCGTTTTAAGGTGTCACAACAGAGTTCCATTTTACAAATTGGGTTCAAGCAAATCGTTTTTACATTTTTTTTAAGTAGGAAATATTACAGGAGGAGTTTTAAAACATCTCATTTCTTTCAAAACACTACATTTCTCATTCCATATATAACAATATGGCCGCATAACACGAACATGCAATAAAATAAAAGTTGTTGATTTTCATAAAGAGCTCCCACCTTAAATAGTTTGTCGATCACTTTTATCGTGATTGATGATGCAGAAGTTTTCGAGTGATTATAAATTAACCAAACTACATATTTAAACAAGGGAGTTGCCCTGACTGAAGGAAAAGATTCGTTAGAGAGCTGATTACATATTTTTACCTTAACCTCTAACACCAGGAAACTTGAATATATTTTCTTTCTTCCTATTAAGTATTAAAAAAATTATAAAAGCAGGAACCGCAATATTTTTTATTTTTGACTCCTTAAAGCATATGGGACATTTTTGTATCAAATATGGGTAGTATACTTTTTAACAGTGTGTGTGTGTGTGTGTGTGTGTGTGTGTGTGTGTGTGTGTGTGTGTGTGTGTGCGCGGTTGTGTGTTTTAAAGTTCTTTGAAATTATTACCGGTAAGCTCTCTTTGGGTGGCAGTTTCGGTCTTTTTGGAACAGATACATAACCGCGTTTATTATGACATTAACACATTTAATTTAAATCAGTAATGCATACTATCGAGTCTGTTTCGTAAAAAGCTAAATATATATCTTTTCAAATAAAACCATCAAGCTCTTGAATTATAGTTTTAGTGTATAAAACAATTTTGTCGTTTTTAAATCTTTCGTAATTAAATTTTAAATTCCTTGATTTCATACATTCGATTTGAAACATGAATTACTAGTTTTCATTCAGCATAAGTTTGATAAAATTATATTTCACAAATTCTTTGCACACATGAAATGGCTAAAACATGACTCGCTAATGTCATAAAAAACTTCACATAAAGGAAAAAAACATGCATTTAAAAGATTCAGGATATAAACAGTATTCAGGATACATACAGTATTCAGGATATAAAAACATATTATTATCATCGAATAAAATTGGAAACTCAGCAAGTGATGGGAGAAAATGAAAAGCAATCACTTAGCATAATAATAATAATTATAAGCCAAGACATTTCAATTAAAAAACTCATATTTTAATGTCAGCTCATTTGCTTAAAATTCTGATAAAATTTCAAAGGTCGGACAACACCTGAAACAGGTACAGAATCAAAGATTAGGGAAAAACTTCCTTATTTGTCATCGTCAAATAAGACTTCAGATTTTGATCTTTATTTATTTAATTTCAACTAAGCTTTAAATCTACATAAATGCTGACGAGTCATAAAATTCATTCACCTCCGTACCTGTAAATAGCCAGATAAGCCGTCTAAAACAAAGCAATAAATAAAACAACCGTTGTAAAAAATAAATGCAGCGGGTGTAAAATTTCAACAGACAACTACAAAACGAATGATTTGAAATTTAAATAATAATAATAATGAGAATTAACTACAGTATGAATACAGATATGGACATAAAGTTCCATGAAGATGCTGGTAAACGAGATAACGTTACAGTATGAAAGTAGATGCACAAATATTACTTTAAATGAATTTATACATATAAAAGGGAAAAATTCATGAATAATTTGTATGCTTTAGGAATCCACACAGTTTAATAAGATTTTCCCCAAATTTACACACTTTAGGTTTTTTTTTTTTTTTTTTTTTTTTTTTTTTGCGCATTGCAATGTAAATTTATACGAATACTAAGAAACACAGTGGAGGCTTCGTAACAGTTGAAAAAAAATTCATAGGTTAAAAACTATGTGTCCACATAAAAAGCATTGAGCTGAGTACTAGATGTCCGAATATATTTTGTAAATTTAATCCAAATAATTAAAATTTAAATAATGCAGTTTGAATTAAACCTATATCTATGCTTTTTTTTTTTTTTTTTTTTTTTTTTTTTCATTTTTACTCCCGAAAACAAGGGTTTCCCTTTTTGAACTGTTAAAACGTCGCGAACTTACCCTTTCGCTTTTTTTTCCCCCTTAGCGGTGAAGCTGTGCCACGTTTCTTCCCAATGATCATGACTCGAAATTGGCGATAATAATATACGAAAACTATAATTTTGTTTTATCTTTAATCCTTCAGGTTAATTTATGGTTTGCTAGTCTTTTTATCACAGACGCTTTCTTTTTTTTCATGACTACAACACAACAACAGTTTATCTAACATTTTAAGTATTTGAATAATAAAGATTAAAATAAAATTCTAAAAAGGGAGCCATTTTTTATTCGTTTTAGACAATCATTTGTACTTTTAGAATGAAAACTGCACAGTAAAAAATAAGGCAATATAGCATTACTGAAGCATATATACAAGGTTCTGGCCAAAATCTTAAACTGATTCTTTATCCAATTGTTTAAACACCGAAAATTTCAAATGCAATTCATTTCACTGAGCTGATTGTGTTTTCGTTATGATTCATTCTCTAATATTGTAATCATTATGTCGGAGTCTTAATCTTACAAGCTATAACTTTTATAATATCAAAATTCTCAGAGAAGATTCCTTTTCGCTAATTTAAACAGTGGCAAACTAGATACACGAATTTGTAACATCGGCACTGCGTTACTGGCAGTGCCATTATGGTTCAAAGATGCCATCAGCGACCTATTTCTTAAGCACAACGGACTAGAGCAAAGGAATAATTTAAGCCACACATTAGTCGGGGGGAGAGGATTCTGATAAAGTCTTTGGACTACATCCAGATGTACTCAACGTTGAGGAAACTAAAGTAAGTCATTAATCACGGAAGTCTTATTTAACAAAAATTCGATCCTGGAACATGAACTCATGCCTCATTCACCAAGACCAAACAAAGGGTTGCTTCATAATTGTGTCTGCGTTCTCAGCCCATTTGGCAGTCAACTTCCAGTTTAGGCCAAACTTGGCAACAGTTTCTAGAAAATAGGTATTTCCATGAAACTGTTCGTTGATTGTGAACAAAGGCTTGAAAGGGTAGGTAAGAAATTATTTTGGTACTCGTAAGCGAGACCTGTTTCATTTGCATAACTAATGGAAAAGAGAAATAAAAGATTTCATTTTAATCATCTTCATATAATGAGAATATTACTAATCTGTAAATGATTAAGAAAGTGAAAAAAAATCAAATTTATTCTTATTCGATTCAGTTGTAAAGTCAAATTTTTCAGTAAAAAAAAGTGTCTAGCCATTTTTTCCCCTTACATATGAGAATAAAAATTTGATGCATAACGCGATGTTGAATGATAATGCATCAAACATTTTTCAATGACAGTTAAACTTTCAATATTTAACAAAAGAAATAATATATTTTGGAATATTTTCACTTCAGTTGAAAGCTTTTACATTGTAAGAAAATTAAAATTATGAATACTTGTAATGGCTTGGAAGAAACTATTTATAAGCATCACTTGTCGGCTCAACTGGATGATCAAGTTTTGCACAGGAAAATTTTCTAAATGTGAAACTGTTTGCTGTTACTACAGCATGATTGCCACACATAAGAAAGAAGTCTATAGTAATGTTAACAGGATTTTATTTTCAAAAAATAAGGAAGACTTAATTACAAACTTGAAGAAAATAATATATCTGTATAACAGAAGATGGTTAAAAAATATTCCATTCAATACAGCGCAGGCTTCACAATATCGATGTATGGATTTTCAGACCTGTTCAAACTGTACAGGTGAATCACGAACACATGATGCCGCTTTTACAATAAAGTCGATGCTAAGGGCGTATCAAATATCATGAGCTTAAAATATCCTTTCAGGAAGAAATCTACTGGGATAAGATCGGAAGATAAAAGAAATCATATAAGTTAACCAAACACTCAAAGTAAAAGCACAAAACTGCAAAATTAAATGTGCGACGATAGAAATATTAGTTTAGCACAAATGCTGTGACATCATAGAAAGTCATTTGAATGTCAATATAGATTAGCTAAATACCAATGAATTCGATAAGCAAGAAATGCACATTCATTTAATTACTGAGCATTATGCTACAAATTTAAAATTGTAAACGATGAAACTAAGTCACAATTGCCAACTTCCAATGACGTTCTATGGGAAAAAAATTAACGACTGAATGTGAAATTAAAAAGATCGATAAAAAGGATTAAAGTTATCAGCTTAAAAAGTAATGCACATCGTATTAATTAAATTCAGGAATAATCAAAAATACTTTTATCCAGAGCAATATCCAATAATGAAAACAATGAAACTTGCATTAATAAGACCAAAAAAAGCTGGTATAAAATAAAAATATGACAAATACAGATAAAAAAACAGATGCATCAAGATGTAATAAAATTCCTTAGGAAGAAGAAAGCTCGGAACATATCTTTTTATCTAGCTATTTGAACCATAATTTTTTCCTCCTACATGGTTCTTCGTTCATATCCCTTCTTACAGTCCTGGTTTATTATCTTTGCGTTTGATATTACATTCCAACCTGTTTTGCTCGGATATTTCCTGCCTCTCAAACTTTCTCCTTCTCCCTCATATATATGTCGAGCAACAAAATGATTTTTCAGTCTCTACATCTTCCAAGTAACTTTTAGGAAGATCTATTCAGAGAATTTCTCGAATTGACTGGCTCTCACGAAATTTCAAAATCTCTCGTTACAAATGCCTCCCAACAAATAAAAATTTGTGCTAGACATCTAGGATTTCGTTTTACAGAAGCTGACTTTTTTATTATAACTACTTTTTATGATTAAAAAAAAACTTTTGCAAATCTTCGAAAATGCAAACGTTTTCTATAGTTTAGTTAAGGTGAAAAAACGAAGATTATTTTTTTCTGCTTACTATCAGCATGACTTGATGAGTCTCATCAAGTCATGCTGACTCATCAAGTCGCTCTGAATGTTTTATTCAATTCGATTCTAGTTTAATATTAATATTTTTTTAACTTTTCTGTCAAGCTCTATTTTTAGCATTACCGTCAGGCAGAAACACTGTATTTTGTTACAAAAATATTCCGGCGTTACTCGATAGATGAAACCGGAGCAAAGCGAGAAATCGCATTCAGGTTCTAGTTTTATAAATTAAATTCTAGTTTTATACAAGAGTTTTTATTGATTAAAAGTAAAGGCATTAAGATAAACAAAATACCTGTTTAGAAAAAAAGTACTAAAATACAATTCCAAACACAATGATTTAAAATTAATATTAAATCAATATAAAAATGTTACATAATTTATTTTAAAGTTGATGACTTAATAAAATTTAACAAAATTATCAAACGTTTTAATATTTTTTTTTAACCTCTCGGTAAAAATTTCGTCACAGCAAGATAATAACAATTGATTTCCTTGCCTCATGTAAAAAATACTTTCTTCAGTTATTTATTTCATTGGGATTGAGGTACGAATTTCTTTCTTTGCGATTTACACACAAATGGTGATGAAAACAGCGGGATGCATCAGCTCTCGGCCATGTATGCCCAAATGGTTCATTAATGTCATTGCTATTAAATTGTAAATTTAATTGCATAGCAGAATTGGCAACTTCTAACACATGAGTGGTGACTTGATCACTTTCTGGCTTTTCTGATGCCGGCTTTTGAATAAGAATTGACAAATATTATTTTTGTAACGTAATTTTGGGTCTATATGATTCCAATATAGTATCATTGTCTGTATCATTGATTCTAATATAGTATAAAACTGCATTAAGTTCAAGGTGGTAGTGTTTAGTAGACGCAGTACTGATTTATATCATTCTGCTGTCAATTTCTGGCCCATCCGAGTCTAATGATAAAAGATTTCCTGTTCTGCAATTTTATATTCTCCTCAAATGTATCATGCAGATTTGGTTCATTTTTATCCATCAATCCTTTCGAATTTTTCTTTTTTGCTCTCTTACAAATAGATGGTAAATATATTTTGTGCATGATGTACGCAAAATAAAGTTTCCAATACGAGCAAGTCTTTTTTAAGTACATTTTATAGCCAAATCCATGTCATCCAAAATTTTCAATAAATAAAAAAAAAGAGTCCGTAATCTTATAGCAGAAAAATTTAACTATAACGTAATACGGAATCAATTAACGCAAACTTCCTTGTTTACTGACGATCAGAAAAAATTTTATACATTCCTCGGTCATTAATAATAAATAGAAAATTTAAATACCATGTAATATAAAACAGGACAAGCGGTTTAATTATTATAAACTATACCATAAGACAGAACAATCATAAAATTTAAAAGAACTAAAGCATACTTTTAGTAAATAATATCTGAAAGGTCTTGATAACATTGACATAAATCCCAGTACACTAAAAAGAGATATTTTTCACGTATTAATGGAATCGCAGAAATAGAAAACAACACAAAAATAAATTAAGATCCAATTTAACATGAAAGCAAATTAAATTTGGATTTAACAAAGAAATAGAATAGATCACAAGAAATTTAAAAGAGAAAAAAGTTTATATGTTCAGCAGTTTAGATATTATGAGACGGATTTCGGCGAAAGAGTGTATAAATTAGCTTGCTTGTCAATTATACAGAATGGTACCCGAAAACGGTATCCGGTAAAGAAAATGACTGAGTTGATACAAAGAAATATCTTCACAGCAATAAAAGTAAACTTTATACGAAGGAATTCATTAAAAGCCTCTCGGTAAAAAGTTTACGAACAACACTAATTAGACGCATCCTTAATCTTCTGTTCTTCCAAAAAGGACAAATAAGTTAAAAAAAAAAAAACGCAAAAAAGCTGGTCCTGGAACTTTATTGAACAAAAGAAATACATTCTTCCGAATACAGGAAGGACAAAATATTTCTATATGTTATGATGAAAGCATGACAAGTTTCTAACATTTTATTATATACACGTTGCATACGAATGTAAAAGAATTTAAAAGTAAAACAAATTTCACATAACACAGAGCTACAATAAAGAAATAAACAGAATACGCTAAAAACAGAATATGTCATTTTAATAAAATGATATTCCGC
Source organism: Argiope argentata (assembly GCA_026289955.1). Taxonomy (NCBI): domain Eukaryota; kingdom Metazoa; phylum Arthropoda; class Arachnida; order Araneae; family Araneidae; genus Argiope; species Argiope argentata. The sequence continues at coordinate 2,511,279 of JAOUZG010051061.1, forward strand.
CATTTCTGAAATGGAACTTAGAATTGCTGAGATAGAACTTTTAATCTTGCATACGATTTGTCTCTTATATGTGTCTTTTTGCTATAAGCTAATTTAAATTTTAACAGTCCTCTACAATATGACTTTTTTTAGTCACGTATAATTATTAGTAGAAAATATTGGAGTAGTTTTGCAGCAGCATTTTTTAAATCTGTACTAAATTTTAAAAAAATGGCTGCATTTTTTGCAGCTCCTAAAACAATATTTATAAAATATGGATTTAATATACATATAATACGATAACATTTGAATAAAAGCTTATAAATATTCGTTTTGTGAAATATCACATTGACAATTTAGAATTTATTCCTAATATTAAATCTATAGTCTCATCAAGCTGTTTTTTTTTTTTTTTTTTTTTTTTTTTTTTTTCTTATTATGTCTTAATTTCCATTAAAAGACTTTCAGTTATAAAATATTCTGAGAAGTTGAGGAATTAGTGAAATATTTATTCGTTCAACAGTGATTTAAAATAGAAATAGCAGTGAAAGAGTAGGAGGAAGTGCAGAATCACAGAAGAATGTAAAGAAGTATTATTCATTCTAATAGGTTAAAAATCAGAATGGACAAAGTCACAATTGACACTAAACTATATTTCACAAATTTAAGAATGCGAATCATTTGACAATTGCTGCTATCTAATATAAGGCATCAAAATATCAAGAACCACTCTAGTTTTAATAGAAAACATTTTTCTTTCACTCCTTTTAAATGCGAAGCCTAAATGGAGCGAGCGAAAAATTTGGAGTAATTCCATGAATAATTAAAAAATATATCATTTACTACCATATAATAAGCAAAAACTTCATATTAATTTACAAGCAAAACCATACATAAACGGAATGTCATGTTTTCCTTATAATTTAAAATATGAGAAAACAACTTTAATTTAAATTCTATCTACCAACCACGAACGTTATAAGTCGGTTTTTAAAAACATAACTACAATTGTTAAGTTCCAGGTCGTTTACTAGAACATTTGCAACTATGAAAATAAAAGAGTTCATCCATTGCAACATGTTTCATACATTCGCAATCAGCGACCGATTAAACACTATCGTAGAAGGAAGGTACGTGTGCGTGCGTGCGTTCGCCGCAGCAATCTATCTTTGTGTTTACAATCCGATGTTTTATTGCAAAAACTGCTAATTCAGATGTGTACAATTATCCAAGAAATTTGTCGATGAAACTCCAAGGCATCGTGTTTAATAGTACAAGCAATAAATTTTTAACGTTATCCATCATAAAACTCATAACATCATAAAAAATGCATACATTTTACATAATAAAAAATACATAAATAAACATTCTATTTTGTACAGTTAAAGATCTAAAATCTTATAATGAAAAAGCAATCAAAATTTTGCAGGTCCACTTTACTGAATGGAAATGTTTCACTGATATGTGCACAGTAATGTGTGTCTTTCGAAATCAAAAATCAGCAAGGACTTTAGAAATGATATCGCTCTCTAATCAATTATATTCTTTCTCGTGAAGTCATCATATAAATTGCATAATTGCAGCATCAAATGCGCATAAAAATTAAATATATTAACAGAACAAGTTATAATTCTTAAACTAATAACAATATGATTTCTTCAAAGAAAAATAATTTTTTGATAAAATAACCTAATGCATACCATTACGTTACAAAGACACATCTGAAGGCAAACTGTCAGAAACGTGTTCAAGTTGGATAATACGAAATGCGAGCAAGAATGTGGAGTATTTCTGTGAAAGATAAATCATTAACAAAAGCATTACCATCCGAGAACAGCGGATGATAGCAAAATAATTAGCTGATATCAGCCATGTTTCCTATTAAAGGCAGCTTTACGTTGTGGAAAACGAAATCACATGTGGGAGTAGCGAATGCAAAGCAGCATGCCTAGAGGCAGAGGACACTTGCTCTCGAGGAGATAATTCAACAAGTCCCACCTTAGATGGAGGAAATAATTCAACTGCAGTTGTAAAACGATTCTCTTATGGCAAGCACGGCATGAACTGTGGCGTGCTGATATGCAAGCAATGCAGAAGCATCATTAGCGCAGACAATTGAGTGGAGAAGATGCATGAATGGAAAGAACAATAATATTTCAGAATAAATTCAGAAATATTTGCGATGAAGAGGTCGTTGATGCTTTCGGCCAAAATGCAACCGAAATCTTAAATAGGACAGAATATTTTTTTCACTGAAATTTGGCCTATCTAAGAAGAAAGTAATAAAAATTAATTGTCGACATGTGGACAGATTATCAGTGCAATTAAATAAAATCATAGAAAAGCCATTCATAAAAAATATTTAATGAAAAATTATGAACCAGGTAGCTTTATTTCTATTATGATGCAATTTTTATTACAACTATAAATTTGTTTATTAGATTAAAAATAATACAATCCCGAGTGAACAGATGCAACCCGAGTGAACAGATGCAATACAGATGTGAACAGATGATCAGCTTCAAATACAAAAAACATGTCCCATACCAACTGAGGGCATTTTCGAAGAAAGAAACTTAGTGCCGTGAAAAGAAGACGCAGTCACCAAGTTTTATGCGCATATCTATGGGGTGTTTTTCGAAAAGAATAAACCACATCACACCATATGCCATGATTTTTAAATGTATTTTATATTCATAAACAGATCAAATTAAAAATTAAAATGTTCGATGAGTGAATGAACAATTCCGCTCTGAAAACAATCTGTTAATTATTGGCTATCTGTAAAAGAAGAATGTATGTGAAATAAAATTTGTTCAAAATAAGAATCAATTTAATTTTTAAATTAAATTATAAATTCTCAGGAAATTAATACAATCTCTTTCCTGGTCTTTACATTGATACAGCTTATCTCAAAAACACAATTATTTCTACACAATTTATAAATGAAATTACCTTAAAATAACCGTTCAGAACTAGAATCAGCCAAACCACGATTTGGGTTCCGAGTTCATATATCTACTATATCACTACCATATCATATTCATGTACAAGGAATCATGCATAATACTCCAATTGAAAAGTGTCTTCGGTCAAAATCAGAGATCAAAATTTATCAAAACTATAATACTATGCGCTAGTAGTTTGCAAACTGTTTGTTTTCAACTCTCATATAATATTATACTTAGCATAAAGCAGCGAAAATTGTAAGTTGATTCATTCATTCTAGTTTTCAATGTCTCGAATGGATCCTCTACTAAATAATTTCTATAATAAGTAACATAATGCCGTGTACTAAATAAGACTTTAGGTATAAGCAAACTTCATTTATTGGAACAATATAAATAACCAAAACGAAACTATTTAAACAATATATTTCGAGTATTGTTTTTATAATTAAAACTTGCATTCTTCTCACTGTGTGTGTGTGTGCGTGTGTGTGTGCGTGCGTGCGTGCCCAAATACTTTAATTAATAAATTATTTCATCTTTTAAAATTGATGAGGGAATGCAAAAATGATATGATATTCATGCTAATTTAAATACGTGTACAGAGGAAATGACCATTTTTCCTTGATACAAGACTACTAGTTTATAAAAGATAAAATAGACCCATCGTCTCAAATAATATCTATAGGACAATTAAAGAAAATGACATTTGTATGAGTACCTCCAAAATAATATTCATTCCCAGTCCAAAAAAGTCGCTGGGAATAAACAATCTAACATTCATCAACCTTTTTTTTTTTTTTTCATATCTATTATTGATAAGCAAATGGTACATAATTGTTAGATACACTAAAAGATTTATTGTAGCATAACTCCGTGGGCGATTCTTTTTTATTTGTGAATCGAAACGTGATTCAAAAGCAAGACATTGAATATAAACCATTGTCATAGACTAAACATATCAAATCCAAGACACGCGGTTGAACAAGAAAGGAAGTGGAGGTAAAATATGCCCACAGAAACTGGTGAATAAGCAAGTTTGCATTCATCTGGATTTTCCAAGGAGATGGTGAGAAATAGAAGCGCATAAAAACTCTTATTGTATACATATTATGTCAAACAAATATATATCAAATGGAAGGTGAATAGACGAAATAACTAATGGAGTATATGCCCCGTTTACATTGAGCAAATTACGAACATTTACATTGGAATAAAAAGAAAAAGACAAAATTACCAAAGAGAAGGAATACGTTTACTAACAAAAAATTTTAAACATACAATGTTACAGGGCCTAGAAAAGGAGAGAAAGCGTTCTGTAATATTTATAAATATATTCAATCTAAAACTATCAGGGATCAATATGCCAGTAGCCAAAAAAAATAATAATAATGCAGAATTTAATATTTTCTTTCATAAGTTTGCGAAAAACTACGCAAAGCTATAAAGACTAGATATATTTAATTTCTTTTAATTCTGAGAACTAGTCTATTGTGAAAAAAGAAAAGAAAAGAAATAATCAAAAATCATAAATAGCGAGTTGCAGTTACAAGGGAATGATATAATTTAAATAATATAGAAAAAAGAGAGAGGTTGGTGATTTAAAAAAAAACACAGGCACACAATTGCAAGGGATTTTATGACTGTCTTTAAATACAAAAAGTACAATGCTCAGTCTATCTAACAATTACATATTTTTTTAAAAAGATTTTTAGTAAGAATTCAAGATGCAAAAATTTAAGACTACGAGCAGTCACATCAGCTCTAAAAGATGTAGTCATTCTATGAGTTTGTCGATTACAAGAAAAAGTTTTACAAAATTTAATTTGCGTTTTAAATATATAGTCTCATTACACAAAATGTCAATTGCTTATTTTTTATTTCGTTCAAAAATGCTATTTATTTTTAAAAGCCTTCGAATAATATTCAGGAATATTCAATACAGGGTATTGAAAAAGCAAAACTAAATTCAACATAATATTCCTAATATTAAAATAATTTTGTATTCCAATTCAAAAATTATAATGAAAATGAAGAAGCTATACAAAATATATGTTTTAATCAGAAAATTAGATTATAAATGATTAAAACAATAATAACAAGTATATCTTAAAATTAATCAAAGCCGTTGAGGTTGTGTATTTATACGCATATGTATGTAATAACAATTTTGCAGATATGTGGCTGGAAAGAAGAAATTTCGATTTATTTCACCACGGGAATCATAATTTATAAAAAAAAGCATGAAGTAAGGATAAACAGACACCGATTCTTATCGCAATAAAAGAAACGTCGGTTCATATCGCAATACATTTTTCCCTTCAATGATTTTATTATAAGATTCTGATAGGGATTTCTTTACCACGAGTCAATTTAAGGCATGGAAATCTTAGGTATCTTTGAAAAGTATGAGTGATTCCAACAGAATTCTATCCCTTCGTTTCTGGTTCGGTAATAACGGAATCAGCAGTTTTAATAAGCACGTGTTAGAATTAATAAAACAAAAAAAAATGTGAATTGGATCAAGAAATAAGCGAACATTTTAGAATAAAATTAACATGGACTACATAAAAATACAAATTAGAAAATCAATTATTACTTAAATCAGGCTAAGAAATATCATTACAAGTATATGTGTAAGTGACAGATATCTTTTTTAACACATTTTAAAAATTCAATCAACTTTTGCATATTTATTATCTAAGATACGAGAAAAAATATTACTTACTCCTCGAAATACAAAATTAATTTAATATTTAATTAATGATAAATTTTTAAAAAATCCTTTTTTTTTTTAATCTAAACTACTCTACCGCATTTTTAATTTCTTCTTCTTTTTTTATAATAAGTCTTTTGAGAAAAATAGTGATTAAAACATTTTATTAGTGTTTAAAAAATGATTAAAAGCAAGTTCAAGTGGAATGAGCAAACAAAAGCACGACTTTTATTTTAGCATTTGGGGTCAAAAATTGCAATTCTAATACAACAAATATTAATATCTTATAGAGAAAATTAGAAGTACGTGGTTTTTTAAAAACTGTCTGTTTCAGGTGATAACTACTTTTGATTAAAAGCAGGTGATGTTAAAGATTTTAGTTAACAAAAAGTTTTGTATGTTATTTTTTTTACAAAAGTAATTTTGTGTTCAAAAAGTATTATAAATGAACGGGTTTTAATCCCGAACACCGGATATTTCACCTAGCAGTTCATTTATAATTTTAAAAAAAACTATATCAAAATATTGAAGATAATTTTAATTCTATTTTTTGCCTACTTGTCTTTAATTAAGGCGTAATTAAAATTTTATATTAAAAAGGCTTTCCAGAATTTAGGATTAAAATTTCCGACTTTAAATAGTTCAAATTTTTTCGTAAATTTCTGCGATTTACAGATAAGATTCAATTTGCCAGAGCAATAAGAAGAGAGGGAGGGACAAGAAGAAGGGGGAAAAAACACAATTACGGAGTCGAAACGCAAAGTTTATCATCGGACAAAAAGCTTCGCTGCGAAAGTCAGCCAAGTAAGCATAAATGAAATGGATCTGGTACAACAAGAGATAAAAGCTTTTGAGATCAGGGAGAAGAAATTTGCATACATGTCAAGTGAAGGGAGGGAATGAAAATCGGGAGTCGAATCCCACCCCACCCCGCCAAAAGCAAAGGGGCAAGAAATCGGCGAAAAAAAATCCTTTCATACCTGAAGGCAAAGGAAGGGGCTGGGAGGGGGACATGGTTGCAGTTGAAACAGAAATCTCCCCGAGGCCACAACGCACCAGGGCAGCTGAGGAGGTTCGTTTTCTTTGCACGCAGAAAGAGGAATGATGCGAAAATGCTTCCGCCATAAGAGTTTTTTTTTAAACCCTAAGCAGCAGTTTTTCATAGCAAAAAGTAAAAACATCTTTTTACTCATTTTACATTCCGTGAAAAACAGAAAATTTGACTGTTTTTTTAGACGTATACATCTTTGCCCTAGCTCACATATAAACTAGGTGTGGATGACTGCTTCGAGCCCCGTACTTCAATTTCGAAGAAAATACGCCTCTTCTTTACCAGAAAAATCAATTACAAAGTCACCGTCTATAATACGGTGTTAGCGCTATTGAAGGTATCCCGTTTTTCGCTACACTGCTCTAAAATCTAATTACGTATCAATCGTTTCCGAATCGAATATGTTCACAAATTCATAAAAATTATTTTCATACAAAAAAAATGCATTTTTCCCCGTTACGAAAATTTTAAGATGAAAATTAATGCAAAGAAACAACTGCTTTTGAAATAATATTTTAGAAAAACTAAATAGAATGACATGAAGCTTTCAGAAAATCCGCGAAAGGAAATATATAGAAATTACTCAATGAATTTCCGGAAAATTAAAAAACAAGCCACCAGAACAAGTCACCACTTCAGTTTAAAAATGCTTTTCTTCTAACACGTGCGTAAAAAACAATCTTTTTCTGAATTAGTTTAGAATTTCATTCAAAATAATGTTCAACTAAATATATTTCATAAAGAATTAAGTAAAATTCATTATTTCATTTACATCAAAAGTTTTTTTATAAAAAGCTTTTTTTATTTAAATCAAATATTTAAAAATATAAGAGCCAATAATATCTAAAATTTTTATAAAATTCTTTCATTTAAAGCTCGACTATAAATAAATTTGCTTTCTTTTATTAATTCTATAACAGCCTTGTTATAAATGACAAAATAAACCGTATTTTAAATTCTTTCAAACTTTAAAGTTCTGGCCTCTCCCCTCTTATATCTTGAAGGTCTTGTCTCTTTTCTACCATCAATCTATACACGAAGCGAAAATAACGAGTTATTTATTTATTTATTTTTGCTTATCGTAGGAAAGCACCACAAAACTACTTAACTGGAAAGATTGTTATTAATTGTAGTAAATACTTAGAAATCCTTAGACAGCAGTCCTTGAAACGAAACATTTTATCACTTTTATTATATCAAAATGCCGAAAGCAAAAATCCCACACTTTTAAACATATCCGACATTTTAATATAGCAAGCTCAATCACTCACATATGCCATTATATTCTAATCTATAAAATTTGAGCATTACCAGCTGATTACTTATCACAATTAGAAAGCAAATATAGTTATCATATCCAATTACATTAATGTCAATACAAAAATTGGTAAATTTAGCAAATGATATTTTGATATAACAGTAACGATATGTAAATCTGAACTTCAAATATCTAATATAGCAATATTCTAAAGCCAATCTAAAAAACATTTCCGATACAAACAGAATCAAACGTACTGTGATATTTTTCTTAAATATCAAGCTTTGCAACTTTAACTTAAGAATTCTATTTCTAAAAGAAGCCTTACATTCGAAAAAAAAATAAAAAAATGGCTTCAAGTGTCAAAAGTTTTTATTTTTCTCCCCTCGACTTCATGATCCTCGTTTCACTTTTGACTGGAGAGGAAATGAAAAGGGGGCGCAATCTAGAGAAGCCCTAATGTGACACCCGACTGTCGAGCAAACCTTTCATGCAATGAAGACAAGCCACTGAACTTCGGGACGACGTCAGATGTTATTTCCAGGAACAAAGCTAAGCGCGAAACATGTAAAAGCACTCCGTTTCGCTGCTAAAGACGGAAATGTGGGACTTTCGCTCACATTTAGGCGTCAGATGCCAGGGTGGCGCTGTCCAATTCTTCCTGATACGAGACATGATCCCCATTGAGTTGCTATACTACTGCGACTGACCGCCCGCCTTGGTCAAGGCGTTCTGAAAGTAAAATTATCTCTCGGGGAAACATCTTCCAATAAAGGCTCTACGATTTAGCCCTGTTTTTCCCACGTTATCGTTGTCTAACATTAAAAACGTTTAAATCATAAATTCAATCTACGTATATATGTAAAACGATCATGTGCACGCAAAATCGATGCGAATTTGTTAATCGTCGTTTAGCAAAAGTTCATAAGTATGGATTGTTTTATGCTAGCCTTTGAAACAAGTTTTTTTTTTCTTTTACTTATTTGATTTTTTTATTGGACAGTACGAAAAAAAAGTTAATTTAAGTCGCTATGGTGAGCAGTTTCGATTTTAAATTGAAATCGTCAAAAATGAGCAATTAAAACAAATGAAAGAGTTAAACAGTCATTCGTTAGAAAATCCAGTCGAAATTAACGAAACAGAGATGTAAAGATTTTTAAGTATTGAGCGAAGTTCTTGAACTTCAGGAACATCACCAGTTTTCGTAGCCAATTAAATTCGTAACTTAGCAAACCACTCAGAATGCTCTATCGTTGTTGCTTAAATACAATTTAAAATAATATGGTTACTTTTTATTGTTACGATGTAATTAATCAAAATTGACTGATATAACTAAATTAATCATATTAAAACTCGTAGTTTTCGGCGATTATTTCAATGTTATTAACTTTATGTCGACCAATTTTGATATATATATATATATATATATAAAGATATATATATATATATATATATATATATATGCTAACAAGAAATTTTAATTTTAGAAATTGATTATTTGAATTTTAGTAATCAAGGAAAAATTAATGGTAGCAATTCATGTAATGAAAATAATTTAACGTCACTTTCAGTACTGAATGCATTTATAATTTCTTATTACAAGCAGAAGTATATACTTATGAGAAGTGAAGTAAATGAAGCGAGCTGACATGATGTATTGATTCCTTGAGGCTTCGTGAGGGGAAAGAGCAGAGGCTATAGCCCTCTAGTTTGTTTTAATACGCATGCATTGAACATGAACCAAGTTCAAACAATTATATTTTTCTTCTTTTCAAGAAGATGTCCCTACTTACTGTTTGTTATATTATAGGTAAATCAAAATGCATTCAGATATTTAAATTTTTCAAATCGTTCAAAGATATTATTTAAAAGTTTTAGTTTTCTTATAAACAGTAAAATATCCCCCCACTTTTCGACTTTCTTCTCGGGAACTTCCCCGCAAATAGATATTGCGAATGTTTTATTAAAATGTCGTATTCAACTTTCGGAAAACATTTTAAAGGTGCAAAACGCATAGATTTAACTACATCTGTCTGCTTTTAAAATGTGGTACGAGATTGTTTTATGTAGTCGTAAAAGGCGAAATATCGTCAATCATTCATCGATATTTCACAGATTTTATTATATATTGTTTATTACGTACGTAAATTTGATATAACAGTGGTGATATTACAAATATTTCTCCAAGTCTCAAAGCGACAACGCTAAAAAAAAAGCTAATTTATAAATTTGCCAAAATTTCAATATGATTCTTCGCAAAAAGTAGATAGCCTTATAGTTTCAAATTTCCCTTCAAGGTAATACAAACTTCTTAATATATACAGCTATTACTCATAAGTTGTTGTTTTTTTTAATTAAGTAGTAACTACATTTCCAAAAAAATAGGCATACGAAACTTTTAAGTTTAATTCAACATTTGAAATTTATATACTGATTATTCTAAATACCAATTTCATTCAAATACATGAAACTATGATGATTCAAAATTCCATCTACATTAAATTCTTTTTTAAAAAATTCAAAACACGACTAAATTGCTGAAATACTTATTGAAAGTCACTCTTACTGGATACACTGTTTACGCAAAAATAAACTTTCAGATGCTCTTTATTATTTTATGAAATACTTAAATAACATATTTAAGCTCAACAGAGAATGCGAGGACATTGACTTCAATAAAAAAAAAGCATAAAAAATTATTCGTAATCTTCACAAATGCGGAAACTGAGTAAACACCGAGTCACTGCAAAACCCCGCTCTGTTCCAAATTAAGAAAGACTCAAAACTTATGCCGTCTTCCCTCTCCCCCCTTCCAGTTTTTATTCTTTGGTCTCGGCATCACCTGCTTAACCCGAATATATCTTTGGCATCATTGATCCGTTGCCAGATTGTAGCCCAGCCAAGAGCAGAAGCAAAAAACCCTTTTTGTTTTGTTTCTGACACAAATGAAAAGCTTCGGGCGCACCAGGGCGCAATCGCGAAGTCTATCCAAAAAAACCAGCTACTTCTTCTCTGAAACAATGGTCATTACCGGTCCAGCTGGAAGTGACCCTCAGAATACTTTCTATGAAAATAAAAGAAAATATCTCTTATACAAACTTCGCTCATAATCATTTTGGGTAATTCAGACAAATCTGAAATTACCCCAGAAAGGTCAATGTCGAATCAAAACAGTTTTTTTTTTTTTTTTACACTAAAGTGGAATCGCACAGGACATTAACAATACAGTAAAAAGTTTTATCTTCTTATCTTCTTTCAGATACTTCAATACTTCCTAGAGAAAATAAGAAGGGAAAAAAAACTTTTGATCAATCTTTTTTTTTAAAGTTTATCAATAAATAATATTTCATTTTAATATTTTTCCTGTTTGGGCTCATTAAAAGTTCCCCGTCGGGAGCTGAGCGAAAAAAAGAGCGATGAAAAACATTTAAGAAGCCCTGTTCTAAGAGATAGAGTCTTGTAATTCAACATCACTACGTGTATTTTCTATATCGGGCGTCGGACAAAGCTAAACTCAAGTGCATTTTTTTTTTTTTTTTTTTTTTTTTTTTTTTTAGGCATGAGCAAAAATGGCGCATTGAGGCACTCAAAGAAATAAGCATGAAAGGATATAGTAATCATTTATCTATAACACCGTTAAAAATACTTCTTGGCAGTATTTTTTCATTTTACATAATACAGAAGTTTGAACAATTTTATGGTATTTACAGAGCTATTTAAACGCGCGTGAGTCTGTGTTTTTAAATGTTCAGTTTGACAACTTCTATTCTTAACAATCGTTTTACATCGTTACTTCCATTATAATAATGCCTTTTTAGAATCGGAAGAGATATTTTGCCCCATTACTCTTACACAATTTTATAAAATCTCACAAAGGGATTTATAAATCTATTTGAGATCGGCATTTAGAATAATGGGTTTTTATATTCCAAGAGCTCAAAAATCTCTGGGTGATAATATCAAGATGTTTAACAAAAGTATCAGCGAAAGATATTATCTTAATTTAATTTTTTTTCTGGAATTTGAAACCGTGAACTTTGATGTCTGACTGCTAATTTTATCTTCATGCGGCTCATTTGATTGTCAGCAGGTAAGGAGAGGGTATTTCATATTTGAGGATTGGTTATAAAAATATGTTCTCGATAGAATACGGAGCTGATGTTAAAAGTGTATCCCGTTCTCTTTACTTTTATTTCGCTTTTACATCAAAAACCAGCAACACTCATACATCCTTTAGAAAAACTTTTTTTAGACTTTTTGAAACAAGTTTTGAGATTTTTGGTAGCCTACTTAATATTTTCATCCTCTTTCTTTCAGTTCATTTAAACAGATCCAAACCTCACCTTTGTTATAGTGTTTTTCCATTTTTCACCAGATTAGTGTTATTTTTCATTAAAAAAATTATTTGACGTCATATGTCTTTAGTAATATGACAAGTAAAAAAGCAATGTACAGCCGTGGGGAAAAAAAGAGCCGTCATCAAATTGCATTTGTAAAGAACACTTAGTTACCGGTGAAGTATGAAAAAAAAAATGACTTATTTTTATCACTAAATAAAATGCATTTTTTTTTTTTTTGCATGCTCGTAAAGGAAGTGGCGCATCCTTTCATATCTATTTATGAATAGTATGCAGTGATGATAGGAATAGTATATACTGATAAAGAAATGTAGGAATAAACATCAAAGGGAATAAAAATCGATTCTATTTTTTTTATCTTGATTGGTAGAGTATAAATTTTAATATTAAAAATATACTTATTTTCAGCAATATAAATAATTTTATTTCTTTTGTTCATACAACAAAAGTTTCCATTTTGGTATTATGAGCATAATGCTGATTTCAGATTCAGTGCAATTTAAACTAAACTTTTAATGGTCTTGAATATTTCTTTTTGGAAATTAATCAAAATTCTTCCAAAAATTTTTGCTATAAATAAATATTTTTACGAATAAAGCAACAAACGATTTTAATATGCAGATTGTAACTTTACAGATGCTTTTAAAGTGTGACAAAGCTATAAAAAAGCATAGTATTATCGACGTCTAAATCTTACACATCATAATGTGGAAACACTCACTCAAAATAAAATATCTCAACTGTCTATCGATGTTAATCACGTTATATTAATCAGAAATAATAATCTGAGGATTTTTTTTCTTCCCGATATCTATTAGTGACGACAGAAAGGATGTTTCCATAGGAGATAAGCTTGTACAGCTTTAAATATGTAGACTATCTAAAAGATGCTTATAATTAAACTTCTCTAATAAACAGCATCCTATAACGCAAATGGATGAACGGGTTACAAATTTGGTATACAGACTATAAAGGAGATGTCCTCGTGGAATTTCGGAGAAAAAAATTTAGTACCCTAATTTCCACCAGAGAGCGGCTTTTACGGAAACAGATTAAATTTAACAGCATAAACGATCAAAAAGGAATACAGAAACATTGTTAACATTTACGACTAGTCTCTGATCATTTTGTAAACGAACCGCATAGAGTAAAGGCAAGGAAAAAATAACAGTACGCTGTTTAAGGGAGAAAAGGACAGTTCAGTTTGCAGAAACAAGAGCACATTAGGGCAAAATTGCACAAAAGAAGCAATTGTTAATCATGTCTAGGACGATGTAGGGAAAAGTACTCCATGTGACTTTTCACCCTCTTTCACCTGCAAAATTTCAAGTCAAGAAATAGTGTGTTCAACGCAGACCGCATAACCTGGATAGTTCTTTTATTACCAAGACTGGACATTATATTTTTTAATACTTTTTTAAACTCAAATCAGTATTAGTAAAGATTTTGCAACACACTTTTGATCTGAAGAGCTTTCCATTCAACAAAAATCTCACCTTTGCAGAACAGCGTTTTTCATTGTATAAGCATTTAAAACAATTTTTATATTTAAAGTCAGACTTTGAAGATTTTTTCCCCTTTCTTAATAATAAGACATAATGTTAACAAACAAAAAATGCTTCCAAATATTATGAGTTAATAATAATTCTATAAAGTATTCTACATTAATGCAATATATTTTTTATAAGACAAAAAATTCTAACGCTTTTCAAAAAATAACAAACTTAATGAATGATTAGCAATTTACCTCCAAGCCTTTTCAGAAGCTCAAATCAGAAAAAAAAAATATTATCAGAAACATTTATCATAAGAAGATGAGCAGTAAAAACAACAGTCAACGCCTTCTTTAAAAATATGCAAAGAAAAACAATCAATTGAAAAATAACAAACAATTCCCAAAAACCTTTGTCATAATTCAAGTTGATCGTTTACGATAATATCTCCAAGTGAGAAAAAAGATTTGTCTCAGGAAGTGAATCTAGATAAATTATAATGCATATTTACGGTAAAAACAAAACTAAATAGTGCCCCCCTTTTTCGGTACATTTTTCAAAATCTTAAGTGACATTTTTTCTAAAAATTGTTTAACAAACAATCAACGGAATTCAGAAATTACTTAATTCATTTAAATTAAAAATATTCTTGAAGAAAATTTTAAAAATAGTATATATTTAAATCCAATAAATAATTTTTAGATGCTACTTCAAAGTTAGAAATCAGATGTAAAAGAAAAATATACCATTAAATTAACAAATGCTACTGTCCCACTTTGAAAATTTTGTAACTTATAAAAATTACTTATATGAAGATTTATACAATTCTGGTTGTATATTTCCTAAAAAAGTTATTTTTAATAATTTTTTTAAAAATCAGGTATTTTACGAATTAATTAATGTAGTCGAGCCTCGCAGTAAGAAATGTTAAGACAAAGAAGACATCCGATCACTTAACTCGGAAATGCATGTTTCCAAAATAAAAAAAAATGATAAATATTTCAAAAAAATAATTATAAAAATATCAATAATAAAATAAGAACTACCATATTCGTCAAATTTTGGTTATGATTTGAACAAGTATTAATATATTAAATAGTTTAACCGTTTCGCGAAGGCGCGCCTGTGCCACTCTTCGCTATTTTTCGCAACAGAGTGACTGACTATACTTCGCCACGTTTCGCCACCGTATCTAGATGACGTCAGCCTCTGTGGACGAAAAAGTGGCTGCCGTATATATACGGCGTCAGCCGCTGTGATGCATCAAGTGACTGCCGTATATATACGACAACCGTCGCGAAAGGGTTAATCTGTTTTCATCTTTCTTTCTTTTGTCAATGGTTTTCGGATTTTTGTCAAAATGTACACTTTTCTGTATACTTTAAACATCATAAAAGCAGCTGCCATGTTCTGCTAATTTTTTTAAAAAATGAAATATAAAAGGTTTTTTGAAAGCTCATAAAGTCACTGCGTCGTCATCCCCAAAGCGATCCCTAAGCCTTAGAAAAGTAGAAGAATCGAATTGCAAAAGAATATACAATATAGCTTCAAAATAATTCTTTTAATCGTTTTTTTTTTGTCTCGATGTATTGATATTTTTCAAGATTATGCAAAAGTTGTTGTTTTTTAACTATCAGTACCACTTCATCTTTCCCAAATATTTCAATAATAAGCGAAGTTTTTTTAGAACTATATATATATATATATATATATATATATATATATATATATATATATATATATATATATATATATGGCTCAATGTAATATATTATCAAACATAAGAACTCAAATATTATTTTTCAAAAAATTCTTTACTCTTTTTCTCACTCCCATGGCTTTGTGTATTGCCCTGCAAGAATCAAGGTGTGAACTGTCTACAGAATATCTTCACAAGTAGTTGAATCCATGCCATGCTCTACTGTAGCACTTCTGCTTGCTCGTGAGGGCTCTACACGATATTAGATTGGTGTACCAGTTTTTTTTGGAACTTCAGAGTACAACATTACACTAATCGTGATCGAAAACAGAAAAAGATTTTCAAGGCATTTCATACCAAATGATAGAGACATAAGTGACTTCGATACTTTTTCAATAATGATTTTTCGATTCTCAACAGAGAGGACATAAAATGGCACTTTCTCAGTATTTCACAGAAAATTCCACCATCAGGATTTTTAGAGCGCAAATAAATTACCAGTCGACAGAAAACAAACTATAATACAACCACCAGTCAAGAGACCAATATTAAACATGCATCATAGGTAAATAGTACTATCTAAATGATAGAATCTTCCCACATTTACAGCTGTAAAAGTAAATGACCGAGAATAGATGCACAGTCGCATTAACAACAAAGAGAAACCCTATTACTCGCTACCACAAAAACTACGATCTTGCTGCTTGTTTCCCAACCATAAAACTCTAGTCGGTCTACTGACTACTCTCAGAAATTGCAATCACAATCAATGGAGGCGCAAATAATAATGGAAGCAATTTGGCAAGAGACAGGCGTACCCATCCTAACAAATCAATTACCTTCATGGCCTTTGATTCGGCTGACCGAAAGAAACCCCGAATTGACATGTTAACATGTTTCGTTCAAATAAATTGATGCTCTTTCGTTAAGCAGTTGAGACCAAAATTTAACAAAAAGGAAACTAAAAAAAAAATGATATAATACACTTTGCCTTAATGTGTTTGTACACAGGATATTAATAATAATTTTAAAAAACGTGCAGAAAATTGAAAAACTCGAATTTAAAATGAAAACAATTTACATAGCATGTTCTCCCCTTAAATAGTTTTACAGTATGGTTCATTCTGTGTTTCATCCACCGTACAATGAAGAGAGAATCGAACAGCTTTTCTGCTTTCAACAATGTAATCATGCAGTTCTAGCGTGTTCTCATTTACATATAAATGAAGAGACAAATCTAATACCAAATTTTATATCGAGATCACCATTCAGATAGTAAAACCATATGCCAAATTTCAATGATTCTTCCCAAATCGACAACTCTGGGGTAGAAACCATATAACAAAATCCCAATCTCTTATTCAGGACTAATTACAAATCATCAAATAATCAAAATGATAAATGACTTCAAAAATCATTTTTAATTGATTCAACTAGATTTCAAAAATGAAAAATCACCAAATTCTAAGCGACTTTTGGGACGACTACAATGCTTTTTTTTCTTTATATTGCTGATGTAATATTTAAATGTCAACAAAACATGCAAAACAAAACTTAGAAATTATGCTTTAACAAATGAAACTACTACTAATATATAACATTTGGTACTATACAACTAATATAAGACAACTTGAGAGCACACGTAGTTTAGAGAAAAATTTTACACCAATAAAATGATTGATAAATTTGGCATACGGTATCTCGATATAAGTGTAAAAGAAAGTAAAAATGCATCAATAAAAATTATTTTTGGATAAAATTTACCGCAGTCTTTTGAAGTAATGTATATACTTAAAGCAACTGGAAAAGGAAACTTTTAACTAACCATGGATATATAAAACATTATTTCAAAAATGCAAATATTTTGAACACACCAATCTTACATAAACATTGCATCTAAAATTATATCTCTGTTTTTAATACATTCTCTTTATCCTCCTAACCGTCATTAATTCAAAAAAAATAATAATGAAGAAACTTTTTTATACACAAAAAAAATTACTTCTGCCGTAAGGAGGAGAAATTCGTTATTATAGTGCCGTTTTTAACTAATTTAATTAGAATCACGAAAACAAAAAATAAATATTCTTCATAAAATGATTATATATTTTTTTCTTCATTATTAAAAGTTTTTTTGAGGAGGAAGGTAATGTTCGATTTTTTTAATCAGTATTTTTGGTCATATACTCAAAAGTAATCTTAAACTAGAGGAAGTGGTCTCCACAAAATTTTCTCGAATATTCTCTTAATATATGTATTTGTTCGTTATCAACCACATGCCGCTGATGAATAATGTTAACGAAAGCGTCTATAAGCAAGCGTTCTTTGACATGACTTCTCCAGACGATTAATCTCTGAGAAAGGTTATTAGACAAGTATCAGAAAGCCGGTCTTTTTCTAAACGACTGAAATCAAAATTTAACATTAAAAAAATGCGTACGAAATTATACATATTTTGGTTATTACATTTTAGAATTATTGCATTTATATTAGAATTATCGCACTTATAGACAGATAGATAACAAACATTTTGACTGATATGGTTCAAAATTTGACATAGCGCTTCAGATGTTGAATCCTTGTATCAAATGTTATCCAACTGGCTCTGGCTTCGTTTTGTAGCAATCGAGCTAACTTATATTTGAGAATGAATTTCGTCCAAAATCTAACAAAAATCTACAAATTTGCGTAATCGTATTCATAGGCAGACAGAATTTTGATTGACTCGGGGTGGTCTGGATGGATTTAAAAAAATGACATTTAAAATACTTTGAATATTTCATACACGAGAAAGTCAAAAACTGATCCTCTTTCGATTTCTTTGGGATTAAAAGCTGCCATCACCTAACTCCTTTCTCAATGTTTGCATTTAGTAGGTCAACAGCTAAGCAAAGAAAACTCGCACATTTAAAAGCTCTTACATGGAATAAAATCTTCTGTAAACTTTCAAATATTACCGGAAAGTATCTAGAATATTTACAAAGAAAAATAAATAGAGGAAACGTTTCACGGAAAGATGTGACTCATATTCACAGAATGAGTCACAGAAGCTGTTGAATTTTTACGCGTTACCGAACAGGAAGGACATGCCCGAATAGACAATGAGTGTATCAGAGAGATATTTACTAATTAAAAAAAATATCTAAAGAAACTCGATTTAGAGAAGTTAAGAAGAAAAAGTCAGAAGCTTACTCTCTTCAAGTTTCAAATTGACTAAGCTTGGGTTGAAAGTGGATTTTAAAAACAATGGAAGTTATTTCTAGAAAGTAATGGTCTAGTTATTTCAGACGATTTAAATTCAAAAATTATTCTAACAGGACGACTCTGTTATTAACTATAATTTACAAAATTAGTTAGCCTTCGATTATGCAAAATTTATTTCTGAGAAATCATTTTTAATCGTACATCAAGAATAACACAATGCCCACTTAATGCGGCGGTCATTTATAAATTATTAATGATAGATTGTAATGAGTTAGTGATAAGAGACGACATTAAAACTAATCTTTTACGTACCGATGAGGAATATATTATTGTCCAACGAGGTTTAGGGGTTGATGACAAATTGGCAAAATTTCATTATTGGAATACTGATAATTTATGGCATTCTAAAAAATCTCAGATTACGACAAAATAAATATAGGATTCGAAAGAGAAAAAAAATGCGTGGGAGTTCGTTTTTGAAAACATGCTTTTTAGCTAACATCGAACAAGTGTGGTGGCCGATATATCAGTAATAACTAGTATACTGGCCATCAGGTAATAACGACTACTTCATGGAAGTTGGATAATTAAACCTTTGCCCTTTGATAGTGCCCCCCCTAACCATTTAAGACGGTACGTCATTTTGACATTTTATTTATTTATTTTTCAATTTTGATTGTTAAAAACGCATACAAAATTGTTCAAGGATGTAGATTCATTTTTCGCACAAATTCAACTTAAAACAATCTATTATAATAAAAATGGATCTCGGAATGCGTTGCTAAGCGCAAAACTGGAGAACGGCTCGACCAATTCGGCTAATTTTTTTTTTAATATTTTCGTTAAGACACGAGGATGGTTCTCATGGAGAGAAAAAATGAAAAAACTGAGAGGAAAATCGATAAAACGACACTTTTCTTACTTTCTCGCCAGAAATCTGCATTTCCTTCCCCCACACCAACTGAGTAAGATAGCAGGAAGTAATAAATTATGATTTGTTTAGAAAGAAATTTGCGAAGTCAGTTGGTTTTCATTTATAGATAACAGGATGTTTAAAAAAGAAAGAAAATAGTTGCTTTTATTATTAGTCTGTATAAATATTTAATCTATGCTTGCCTGAAATAAAGTCTGGGCAGGGAAGAAAAAAAAATAAAGAGAAAAAAAGGTTTGTAAAAAGAAAAGTAGTGAAGAAAAAAAGGATTGAAAAAAAAGAAAGAAGGGTGTGTGTGTGTGTGTGTGTGTGTGTGTGTGTGTGTCACCATTATTTCCTTTGTGCGCGGCATTTTCCAACCTGTTTTTAAACTTTCGCAACTCTTGAAAACCAATTGTGTCTATGTGTTTAGTGTGTTTACCTTTATGAAAATTAGAATCTTCTTATTCTATAAAAACGTAGAATTTTAGACCTTTCCCTCCACCATTTAAGTAAAATATCAATTCCGGGACAATCATTGCTCGGATAGAAAGAGAAAGACGAGTAGTACAATGAACAGAACATCTGAAGAAGATAATACTATAAATGAATTATATGATTATAAAAATTTGTTTGGTTTAAAAATATTTTGGTGAGAAACCTGTTATGAGACACAGCTACATAAAATATTATATGAAAATTTTAGCGAGCATTAATACTGGCGAACCGACTGGTCGCCAAAGGCGGCTAGTTTTATATATATATAATATTCAATAAAGCTTCTTTACAGGTTAATACAA
>JAOUZG010051061.1:2532094-2635616 GCA_026289955.1 Argiope argentata
ATATATATTGGAGCAATAAACTAGTCCTTGTAATAGGTGAATAATTATGCATCAGAACACTTTTCCGAGTATAAAGAGTTAATCTATTAAAATCAAATTTTAAATTCAACGCTGTAAGAATTCAAGTTATTTAATAAAACTGAATACATGAATAAACTTTACATTTAGTTAAAATAAGAAAAGCAATTATTTAAATTATATCTAAATAATTAACAGTAAATTTTGTTACCTCGAAAAGTGACTGTCCATAATTTGAGAAAAAGTACGAAAATCTTCCTTTTTCCCCTCTGTTTAATTTATAAAAATGAAATGATTCCATTTGTCTCATACTAAGCTGAAATCCTCAAGAGATTCTTTTATTCCATGCGGAGAAGGGAAAAAAATTGGTAAATTTATGTGACGTTTCCCTTTTAGCGGCTTTTTGATCTGATGGAAATAAAGTTTTAATCACTAGAAAACACAGTCCAATCCAATTTTTATTCATAAGATTTTGTAAAATATCTAGCGATTAAAATACTTTTCATTACAGTTTTGTTTTTTCGTAACTTCAAAGCTATCTTTCAGTTCTAATTCTAACAAAATTGGCTAATTTTTGGCCATATATAACAGACAGTTGAGCTTGAAATATTATGAAATCAAAAGATGCTATTATTCATGCAGTTCTTCCAAAAATTCATTAATTCTTTTTTTATCTACATTTGCAACATTTATTACCTGCCACTTCAATGAAATTTCGAAATGATTATGGAATTATGAAATCATAGCTCAAATTGCAATAAATTATTGAAATCCTTTTCTTTTATTACTTTTGTCATCAATCATTTATTCGGGTAAGTACAATCAATCAATAAAAAATAACTATATTTGGGATAAGGTTTTTAAAATAGCGCTCTAGCAATAAATAGCAGTGAAGCAGATGAAGAATTCCAAAAACTGACCGTTTAATACAATCAAAACTCCAGTAAAAATTTTAATTTAATATCAAGTATAAAAGTTTAAGATTCAGTAAAGTTAACAGAAATTTTTAAAATCTTCTGCACCAATGCCTGGTTCTCAATTGAAAAGCTGCCACTGGTAGACATAATAAGCTTAATATCTAAGAATATCAGTATTTTCTTTTTTATTCTGAAGTCCAAAGTAGCCCTTACCGGAACATAATAATTTTTTTTTAATACTAGTACTTAAAAAACGATCTAATCCATAATCAGAACCCCAAAGAAAATTTAAACTTGAATCGACAGTAAAAATTACCCCCCCCCACTTTCCATCGTTAAAATAGGGCTTGACGTACAAGATTTGCAGTTTTCTAGCATTATTTGTAACACGAGCTTTCCTCGTGCATCAAAACCAAATCTTTCAGCACAAATTTCCGCAATATGTTTTCATTTCCTACTAACAAATACTTTTTTAAAAAACAAGGTATTATTTAAACAAGTCGAAGTCATAATATCACCGATTGTTTCTGAGCTTCCATCTAATTCATAAACAAAAGGCTACAAGTTCCTTTGATGAAGAATTTTTTGAAGATAAATGAAAAAAACGCCTTAAAAAAATAGAGGACAGCGTTTTTATTGAGTATAGTACACGTGAACAGAAAACACTTTACATAGGAACAAAAAAATTGGAGAGAAAAATTTCGCATTTCAATTTCATACTTCATTTCCTCAAAATGCTCTGAGTTGCGAAGAAGCCCTTTTTTGCGTCTCATTTTCGAACTCACACTCATAAAAAAAAAAAAAAGGATAAAATTTCGCCTTTCGCACAGGAGAGCTTCATTCCGTCCACGGAAAATAGTTTAGGCCCTACGAATAGATCGACGATTGCGTCCCTTGAAAATACTGATTATTAAGAAGTAGCATAAAGAGAGAGAAAGAGAATCATCTTGCAAAAGAAAATTGCATATGGTGTTTATTCGATTCTAGTACGGTTTCAGCTCCCACTTTGGATACATGAGCGAAACTCTATCAGATATTTCAGAATGAGGAATTCATACATTGAACATGACAATTCTTCAATTCTTACCTTTGGCATTAGTAGTGCTTCCCTAAGATTGGTTTTCTTTTTGCCGGTTGAATGCCATAATGGGAAATACGGCCGTTATAAAGGACATATTATAAAGTATACTTTTTCAGACTTCGAAAGCAGAAATTGGCCGTACAAGTGCGGTTTTAAAGTGTTGAAAAGAATATATATCAAAAGGAAACCCAACGAGTAAAGAATTGACCCATGTTCACTGGTTCCAGAGAGAAAAGGAGATTATTTTGTTTTTTATAAGTAATTATCAAGAAAACAGCTAACAACAATCAAAATTACAAACAAGACAGTGCCATTATATATATTAGAGGTGATTATCGGATTTTGTTAATTCCTAAAAGCTGTTACACTTTTCACTCATAAATATCTTTTTTTAAAGGTGCTTTCACATGAAAACAGTTTATTAAACCGTAATTGTATATAAAAGTTCTGTACTGTAAATAAAAATTATACAAAATCCTTTTCTTACAGATATCACTTTTTTTATCGACTATTTTGCAGATTATTTACAGAATTTGCTAATCATTTGTTATCCAATTAATTGGGAGTTTATTAAATATTAACTTCTATAAAAATTCGATAAACGATATATACTTTAAAATTGATTTTTTATTATTATTTCGTGACATTAAAAGTAATTTAAAATTTTATCAGTAAACAATAAAAGATACGACATCAATACTGGTCAATTTTAAAAACATTTTGGCAAAAACTGAGATAATACTTATCCCAAGGTATTGGAATTTCCCCTTTCGTTAGTTCTCTTTTCGGAGGAACTCACCAGTAATTCTGCTTAGTTCACGAAATACGCTGCTGTATAGTAAAAATAAGATAGATGACAACGAGCTAATTTAATGCCATAAGAAATAACAAAGTGCCATTTTATAGATATTTATAAGTATCTCTGTTAATGAAAGAATTTTTCTAAAAAAAGGAGAGGGAATATGAAAGAAATTTCGACATCAAATAAAACTATTTAAAAATACACTATCCATTTAAATATATAAAATACCATTTGAAATTTATAAGAATCAGGAACACAAAAAAGCATTTACGCATAATTATTAATTAAATTTATTTAATTTCAGAATTCTGAAATAAAAGCTTAAGCATTTAATCCATTAAACATCCTTTCCCTTGTTTTACTTTTATCATCATTATACTGCGCAAAAGTACACAAGATATAGCATCAATAGTCCACGATTCATTGCCTTCTGGTTGAAGATCAATTTTTCAGAACCTAAGATAATTGCCAAATTGTCGGTGGGAAGGAAGAAATCGATGTTCTCAGTCTCCTCCTGAATAGCAGACACGTTATGGCGACGACTTAATTCATCCTAAGCGGGGAAATTAATTCCAGAAAATATTTATTCAGGTTCGATTGTTTTAGTTAAATTGTGATGGTGGGAGTGCACACACGTTCTTTTTATTTATATATTTATTTGGTAGAACAATGGAAGAAAAAAGAATAACTACGAATAAAATAGATGCACTTTTATAAAACATTTTGCTTTTGCTTTGTTAAAATTCCCCGCCTTCTATGCCATAGCAATATTCTTGCAGTGAGAATTTTATTATTGTTATTATTATCCCATTGCATTTTTTTAAACCTTGAAAATGCTTTGATCGCATATAATTTTTGAATAACAGCATATTCAAAAACTATACATGTATATGTCATTTAAAAGAAAAATCCACTAGTGTATTCAATGTAAGGCTTTTTATATTAATACAGAATTTTTCAAATAAAATTTGATAAACTAAAAATATATGCATGTCTATTGAAAGGCTTGCCATCTTTTCGGCGAATAGGAATTTTAAAATAAACGTTCGCTTAATATTTTCATTCGTGTTACATTGATTTATTATTTATTTTCTTAGATACTCAGTGCTGAGAAAGAGAAAATTTATCAGTACATACATCAATTAGATAATAATTTTATTTTAAGTAAAGGAAACTTAATTTCTTTAAAATAAACAAGTCGAACCTTATTTCAATCCGTACCATAAATTTTTATTTCAACCCACAAAGCCTACATTCAAATAATGATCATCTCAAATGAAAATATATATTTCACAACAACCTCCATGATCTATCCTAAAATATTGATTTAATCTCAGCAATATAGCGTGATGCTGAAATATAAACTACAGAAGTGACATCTACGGACATGTGCCACAACATACCATTCGTCATAACCAGCAGTTTGTGTGGTTGCTAAATTGATGACTAAACCGGGTTAACTTGTGTTGACTGCATGCACTTTCTAGCAAAGCAATAAATTATCCCTAAATCACATATATCGCGATCGTTGATGATCAAAAGAATATGTTTTCGTTCAGCAAAGATTCTTGATTGATCACATTAATGGTTGAATACATATAAGGTATGTTTGGATGTAGTGGCAGTTAGATACTTTGCCGAACGAAAATGGACGGAGTTGTTGCGCTGAAATGGAACTATTGAGGCAATTTGGCACCTATTATTTAAGTAGAATAATCTTCGTCAAATTTTGGGTATGCGAAATTCGCTGAGAACTAACTTCACATAAATGTATTATTTGACACCTATAAAAAGAGTTATGATGAATTTCAAAATTTCGAATTTTTCGATGACTATAATACTGTTTCTTAGGAGAATGTATACGAGAATGTAAAAATAAAACTTCAGAATAACTTTAATCTGCCCCAAGGAATAATTAAATTCTCAAGTGTCATATGAAAAGTTAAGGAACTTAGTAAATGTTGTGTGAAAATATGCTAAGCATTTCTTTCCTCACATTCAAGGGTACTAATATTATACCTTTTATCTTACATGGTAAAATAAAAAGCAGATCGCTCAGTCGCTGCTTTGTGAATTAGCTGATTTTTTACCCACGTTTTAAGCAAGGTTAAAAGATTTTAGTTTCAAGACTTCAATAGATTGATTGTATACCATTAGGATAATACGAGTTCTATTTTATTTTTATTATTGGGTGGAAATTTTTATTTAGTAGTTATGTCTAGCTAATGCGTTAGATTTTAATGGTACAACAGCTATGTTTGGTAATGCTAATATAATTAAATTAAATTATACAGATTACATATCACATGGAAGCAATGAAATTAGTACCTTCTTTTGTGCAATTAAATTAAGCAGCAAATAAAGCTTCAAACAAACCAAAAAATCAACAAGATAGTTTAGTTTGAAATCTTAATGGATGTAGGCGATATCTTAAAATATATCAATATTAAAAAAATCAAACCAAATGCTAATCAGATGCTTAGTAATAAATCTTAGAATTTTAGTTTATTCAAATACTTAATGCTATAAAAATCGTAGAATCCAGCAAAAAGTTATAAACTGCAAAATCCTCTTTCTTTACTTCCTCTTAACAGAATCCCTTAGCCGGACTCTCAAAATTTAATTATTGTTTGAAATTTATTACAGATACAGAAATTATGCATTTTTAATTAAGATGAATCGCATTTACATCAGAGTCAATGAATTAAAATATCATAATAATTACGATTTTTTCCCCTAACCGTATCTGCAGCTCGACGAAATCCTGGACTAGCCAATAGGAGAGCGCTATACGAAGGTCCATAGTGATTAGATAGAAGAACAGTTGTAAAATAAGAGATAAATCGCGGATAAATGTTCTTCACACGATATTAGAATTACGAATTAGTTTTGACGTCCACGTCAAAACTAATTTAAATCTTTATAATATAGATGCCGTATTCAATTTACTAAAACGTACAACACATAAATAAATAATGAAATAACAGTCATCTGAGAGTCATTAAGTGGGACGTCGTCAAAAGGAATGTAGTGATACGACATAGCACATGGCACGTAAACAATTTATAGAACAAATTGTTACTGACAATACATTTTTTCTCTTTTGTTTACTGCTTAGTTATGTCAACCGTTAATAATATAATACATAGACGATGCGGGGTGTATTATTAAACAACGTAAATCTACGAACGCTCTATCAAAACCTGAACAGTATATATAGACCGATCTTCATTCTATGAATCCGACCCGGTATGTACAAGTTTGGTCCAATCATCATTCCACAAACGTGACTCTGATAATCGCGTTTGGTCTGTATTTTTTTTCGAATGTAATGCGTGATAATCAAATTTGATCCAGAATGTTTATCACGTATCAAATTCGTCGAAATACGGCAAAGAATCTACAGCTGCACAAAGTATAAACAGTATACCAAGCCAAAATATGCTATACGAAGACAAGGTCTGAAAATTCAAATTTCCCCATATGGCTTAAAGCATAAAAAACCCTGGAAATATACTGTTTCTGAATAAAGATTTTTCATAATAACGAAGAAAAGATTTTATTCTAATTAAATTTCCATCTATGACAGCATTTTTATTTAATAAATCTAACATTTTAGCAAGCTCCCTTAAAAATAAGTAATTGATAGAAAGTGTCTCAAAAAGTGCCTGCTGGCCGAACAATGAATTTCTTTTTTCGAATGAAAAAGCATGGCTAGCTTATGCATCCTTATTTTTCAACTACAAAGAAATATAAAAAATTTTAAAAGGTACAGCTTTTGATAACTCTTATGCACCTTTTAAATTTAATAAGAGAAAACTTATAACTGAAGTAGTCTCTTAAAGATGCACTTTCTCTAAAACAAAGAGAGGAAAATGCTTTCAGCAATAAATAGAATTTAATGTATTTAACAATAAACAGATTTAAGATCAGAAATTTGAAAGAAAAAGCGCAAATACAACTTTCTTTCAAATATAAAAATTAGTTTAAAATTACGTCAATTTATTATTTTCGCGTTTAAAAAAATAATATAAACCAGTTAAATACAGAAATCCATAATCAGTTACTATATGCAAATTAGTTAATAGTCGGATGAAAGTCAAATCGACACCTCATTAAAATGATAACTATTTAAAAGTCTAAAACCATTGAATTAATAAAGTCATGCAATTTTACTTTAAAATTTCGAATTATACTAGCTCTATTATTAAGTTAACATTTTTTGCAACCACCAACATTTGAAAGAAACATAAGTTAATACACTCTTTCTTTAACCCTACAGTGCACTAAGTAACAGTTTGATTAAATGGTTTTATTGCCAATTACGAGCTTCACATGACTGTTCCAAAGGGTAACAATGAGTGTTTGAAAAACAGTTTTTAAATGCTTTTGGATGAACATTTGTAGGAATATATATAGCAACAGCAATAATAGAATTAGATTTAAACAGAAAAATACTGAGATGACTGTTCCGTGAATAATTCTAAATAAAAAATACTATCGATTTTTTTTCATTGTAAAAAATTCATTGGTAAAAGGGAACTTTTATTTTTATTGCAGAGCTTTTATAATGTGATTTGTGTCACTGGAATATTGTTTAGTTCATAATGCTGCTATTTGGTACACATTAATGACTTTTTTTATTTATAAGTTTTTTTTAATAATTTTCTTAAGTTATATCCAACTATTCAAAACACAAACATATATATTGTAAAAAATTCAAGTTATATATTCTAGGGTTAATAACTTAACTCCTCCCTTTAATTAGAAAGCTTCGCTCGTTGTATGTCAATATTTGTTATCTCTAAATATTGAATGGGGGCTTCAAAATCAGTATTTCGCCCCCTCATAACACACATATGTGAAAAAGGAAGCCATCTATTTTACAATTAAACAACAGATCATTACAAGATTTTTCTAACTTTTTTATTTATTATATTTAAAACAACTCATTTTCTATAGTTAAAGAAACGATGGTATATAATCGATTATCTTAAAAATGCTACTAAAACAATTGTTTAAGGCATATACCAATGCGAGGAAGTGTCTCGCCTTGCATTAAAGTCTCAGTTGTCATGTTGCAAAAGTTTAGATTCCGAGACTCTAAGCAAACAGAAGCCACTGAGAAAAACCCAATTCTTGTTCACCCTTGTCACCAGATCTCGCGCTTCATTTCTAGTTATCTAGTTAACTTAACCGTTTGAGTGTGGCAAGGCGATATTGCGCTTCAATTGCCATAAAGGTAAGTATTCTTCCGCACTCAAACGGTTAAAGTCACTGTTTATGATGATCACAATCAATTTAGCGAAATTTAAGAATTCAATATACCTGCATGCATGTCACAAATCTCCAGATTTAAGATTTATTGTTGAAAACACGGTAACGCGATTTAAATTGCCTTCAGAAAATAGTGAGGTCCATACTGAACATGATTTTTAACATGCTTCAGAAAGACTGAACACATTTTAAAATGATATCTTCATTTCTTATTTTATTTAAAAACATTGTGCATAGCGCTGTTACCTGCTGGTGCTGTAGTATGCTGCGGTGTTTCCCCCAGAAAATAAAATCTAATTAAGTCATGAAAAGTTACCATGTTTGACAGAATTTTGTCCATTTTTTTTCTTTATATGGTCATTTCGATATAAAGCTTTACTTTTTAGGACCTCGCATTTTACATAAACATGACTTATTATTTTTAGAGAAAAATTATTCCTCTGTACAAATAATACAAGAAATTATATATAAGAAGAAGAAGAAGAATTGGAACAACTAAGCAACATTCTGATTTCCTCAGATTAATTTTTTTTCTGTAATTGTAATTTTTAGATGTAAAATCTATTATTACATCTGATAATAGATTTTTACATCTAATATCGAAATAAGTTCTGAAGTAATAAGTGTACAGCTTTTGACTCAAAAAGCAAAACGATACACACAATGAAATCAGCTCAAGAAATAAAAATCGAAACTTTCATCAATTTTTGGGGTAAACTCAATATGAAGAAATCGGCGTTTTCTCGCGTTACAATTTTTTTTTTTTTTAAAAAACCCTACTTATCAAAGGATGTTTGATTAGAAAACACAAATAAACAAAAGAAAAAAACAATTCAAAAAGACGCTCACCTGCAGAAGAATTGCACTACGCGACGCGAGAGTTTAAACATACTTCGCTCCGGATGCTCCGGCAGATAAACGTCCGGCCTCCTGAAGTTCTCTGGGAAAAATGAGCGATACTCAACAGGTCTCTTTACACTCTCAATTATAAGACGAGTATTGAGACACTCGCTTTCATCTTTCAATTTGATCCTTTGATCACAAATTGAATAGAGACGCCAAAAATAGGAGAGAAATCATTGCAACAGAGTCTATTCGATACTGAAACGCAAGTAATTTTTCTTAATGAATTTCGGAAATTCTATCCGGAACCTAGAATCCCCTGAAAGCAGACCTAATGCAATTATCGATTACTTTCTTAATTTAGAATTTCTAGAAATTATTTGACAACTTTATATTTCAGCCTAAAAAAAATAAGATAAGCGAAGTGGAATAAAAAACAGTTTCTAAGAAAACGGTAATCACCGAATAACGCCCACGGAAGAAGTTCAAAATAAAATGATTTAAAATAAAATTAATGTGTTTTTTTTACAAAAAAAAAAAAAAAACTAATGCTTGTTAAAAATCAAAACAACTTCTGGCTGTTTTTGCTGTCGTTTTTTGTAAGAAAATAAAATCGAAATTTTTTTTCATGGATCTGGTTTTTCTGTAAGAGGTGGGGGGGGGGGGGGGGAAAAGTCCCCCTTTCCGGGACAGGGGGGGGGAAAGGCATTTGCACTAACGTTTCGTCGTGCACGTGGCATGTTAAATCTGACCACAAAGACCACACGTATTTCCATTGATGTGGTCAGAAGGGTGTCAGCTCAGGCATCGCCTACGTCATCTGACCGGGCTTCAAAATTAAGAGGTCCATTGTAAAATAGCATTAGTTTTGCTTCTAAGCGGGACTTTAACATAATTAAACTTAATTAGATTGAAAACATTCTCAAGCTTACCAGTGGTTAATTACTCAGGTGATGAGCATGAAATTGGGGAAGAAAGTTATGATTCTATTCTCTGGTTCTACTGTTAACAAATTTTATTCTAAAACAGATAAGCGATCCAAAATAAATATCTCTGTGCGATTCGGCTGGTAATAGGTCAGATTGCGGGCCTGGTGCGTTATACCTGACGTCGTAAATTAAACGTTCCTCTAGTTAGTGTGGTGCGGAAGTTTCTTCCACGACTTCAGACAGAGTTTCAAAATTTTCGGGTCGTTTCCAAAATGGCTACAGAATTGCTTCCAGACGGAATGTTAATATAGATAAATTAATTTCAAAATGTCCTTAAGTTCATTAGTGACTAAAAAATATTGCAGTCTCAGCTCGTCCACTAGAACTGCAGAATGGTAGTCTGCAGTTTTAGCTCAAAATTATTTTTTAAATGGCATTTTCGTTTTTTATTAAATCTACTAATTTTTTCTCCCCCTCTCATGATCTGCTTTAAATTTTCGTTTCGTTTCTTATCTATAGGCATAAATTTGGTTCATTAAATATTCATTTCGAAGAGGTCGCTCTTCGAAAAGAAAGCACGTAAAAATAGTTTTTTTTAAATATCATTCAGATGAAACTTTTTATAAAGAAAGATTAAATATTATTCATGATGATGATGAAAAAAAAGATAAAGTTGTCAGATGTTTTTTTAAAAAATTGCATTTTTGAAATTTCATAGATTAAATACTGAATATAAAAAACACATCGCGGTATGCCGGAATCGAACGTCATTTAAAAAAATCTCCAAGCAAGAATAAATCTGTAACCTGAGAAAATTTCAGAGTCAAATATATTTCAAACATGGGTGGTTACACAGATGTAATGCAAATGCAGAAAATAAAGTTAGAGGTGTATCTACTCGTTGCGCTATTAACTAACTTCATTCAGACAGAAACAGATGAACGCTCCAGCAATAAATAACTCGCTGCATTTAAGTTGGAAGGTTTTCCTCTAGCAAAATACAAATGTGGGCTAAATTCCCCTACATATTTTCCACGAAAGAAACCTACACGCTCATATTGCAACTAAATCTTGCGATAAACAATGCTTTGAACCTTCTTTCAAAGATTTGGTCCAACTTTTGAGTTCAAATGTTTCCTCAATTGCAGTGGCAAGTGCTTCTGTTATACAGTGAGATGAATATTGTATCCAATCAGACTTCAGTCAACGTTTGATGGTTTCAGCGTGTCAAATGAAAGCGGAAGAAGATACAGCTGTTATTACTGCAGTGGTAGTATTGTTGTGTTCCAGCTTGTGAATTCAAAAGACAGAGTGAGACAACGAATAATAATTTGAAGGATTAACGGCGATAAAATAATTTCAATTATGTATTAGTTTGCCCACAAACAAATAATTTTCTAATAATGTTCGAGATTTTCTTTTAATTGGTGTGGAAAAATCTACAAATACATGAACATCTCCGAACGCGAATTTTTGACTATAATAGCTTATGGATCTGTTCCTCTACATGGCGCTACAAATTATCTAGTCTCAGTGATGGAAGATTCTTATTGCACCCGCATAGAACTGTCTTAAAAAAAACTTCTACCTTAAAGTCGCTTTCATCAACAGAAGGTGCCAAACTTCTTCTTTAGAATCGGTAGCCCATAACCATCAACCTTAAATCAAAGCTAAGCATTATTCCTATGGCAAACATTTCTCGAAACTACTCGATTCAGCATTATAAATCTCATTGACTAGAAGTGCTCGTCTAGATGGTTTGTTTCCTTAACAATACCTCAGATGTGGTTGTCATGAAATAATTAAGTTGTAGTAAAATATCTCATGTACACGGGCAAAGCCCTTAAGAAATATATACATTATCTACAGTATACTTTAGAAGCAAATATCTAGTAACATTAAAACTTCTGCTTCCTTGCAATGGAATATTCTCCATTCCTTGATTCTCATAAACATTCAGATCAAACAGATAGTGATCCACCAAGAGGAAAAAAAATACTACATTTGTCAGCGTAACAAACTTAATACTTTCATTTTATATTTGTTAAACTATTATAATATTTCTTTCTTCAACAATGGCTTAAAAAATGAACAGTAAACTCCAACTACAAAGAGAATATTTGGGATCAGCTTCAATAAAAAATAATAAAAACAGCAAAAACTGTAAACTGTTCCTTAAGCCCTACTGCAATCTACATTTTAAAAAAATGTAAATGAAATCTAAAGCTTACGATAGCATATTACCGTTCAGTTTTATCCCCCCACCGAAAAATCAGTCAAGTTAAACATTTTAAAAAACTAACTCAATAGCTAACTCCCAAACATGGGATTAGGATAAACATCCAACAATGCCGCAGACCAAAATGAGGAAGATATTTTATCTCCGCCCAGGATTACAGACTGCGATGGATGATTATTAATTGAAAACTAATAACAAGGGAAACACATTCTTTCGAGGGGAAAAAATTATTTTCAAAGACCCTACTAAAAATTATCTAATAAGCACTAATCATATATGGTAGTATTTTTCTATACGGTTAAGAGTAATTTTTCATTCTGTTTTCAAGTCAATGATTAATCAAAATAGAAGAGAATCTAATTAATCATTGATGGCTATTGGAAATACAAGAAGAATTACAGATCATGAAAAAGGTGGAGAATATATTACACAGACACACGCGTAAAAGTGAAATGAAGTGGATCTTTACGATATGAAATTGAAACAGTCCGACTGCGAAACGTAGATTTATTTTAGTTTGATTACCATAAAGTCCCATTTTAAAGCAACACTAGGGTTATTTTGGAATAGACCAGGAAATTTCGAACCGCGGCCAGATGATGAGCACAACACCTCTCTCCAAACTTTTATACTGTACTAAAGGGGGCATTTGGCTCCGACGGATTTAAGATGAACCTGAGTTGCTTACACGGTGGGGGTTTTTTGGTGAAATCAGGGTTGCAACATAGAATCTTCCGATTCAGACGCTTAGACTTTATCAATTAAATTAAAATAACCTGATCGCGAAGTGAAAGATTCAAACAGTTAATATTGAAACTTTCTTGGCATTTGCACTTAGGAATGATAACTTTCTTCAAAACATTATAGAAGAAAAATGAATTTGTTGCCTAGATTTCTTTCTTCTCCCCATAAGGAAGCTAGTTTCTAAATTCATTTCAAATATCAAAATAGCATGCTTTCATATATGGCGTGGAGAGCACATTAAGGAATTGCGAAAAATCAAAGATTTTGATCGTCTTCTTACTTATGAATTTATGCGTATTTATATGGCACAAAATTCAATGTTGACTCTAAAATTTTAGTAATGCAAACCAAAATCGAAACCCTTCTTTCTCACGCAATTTTCACTCTTAACGATACAGTGAAACACATGAAATAAGTCCATTAAAGGCGGTAAGAGCTTCCGAAGTAAGAAAACCTCCGCAATCGATTAATTATACGAATTTCAAATTCAAGCACCTTTTAATGAATTTCCCGAATCGTCAGATCGTAGAATCTAGTGGCATACAATCGATTTCTTGTGCTTTATTTAACATTTCCCAGAGTACTGAGCAATCCGAGCACGTAAGAAAATCTTTTTTAAGGTAGGGAAGGGGAAAAAAGATATAAACGGAAAGGATGTCGAGGGGGGGAGGGGATTCGATAAAAAGAATTTACCAGTGGATGAAGAAAACGGTGGTTCTCGGATTGACCCGGCCCAGAGTCACGTGCTTAATATCCATTCCACCAGACTTCGAATCCATTCTGGAGAAAATGCCATCAAAGAATAAGTAAGGCAGAAAGCGTGTAAAATGTACAACAGGGGTTTGAGACTTGAAGTAACGTTTTAAAAGTCCAAGCTAGCAAAGTACAGTGAACTATTTTCATTAAAAATAAAGACACTTGTTGAAATAATAAGAGAGAAAGGGAATAAATACAGTATACACTGGATGACGAAGCTGAAGATAATGATAAAAATAGTAATTAAAAAAACTGAAAGCCCGGAAATTTTGATAAATTACATTCACGGGTTGTTACATTACAAGCCGTCATTTTTATTTATTTATTCACTAACCCGACCAAATTGCATTGTAAAATTTCTTCAAAAATGCATAAATAAAAACGTCCAATATCGCAAGTAACCTGATAACGGAGATATTATGAAATTCGCACTATAATATTTTAATTCACATTTAAAAATACTAATTAAAAAATATTTAATTCAAGCAAATAATGGCTTGTATTTAAAGGAAATCAATATGAAAATTATAAATATTTAAATTGGTATTGCTACTAACTTAATATTTACAGAAATGAAACTGATATGACAGTTAATTTATCAAATAAACTTCTACTCATCTCAATTTTCTATTTCCTCGCATCAAAAGGAAAGAACTGTACAAATAATTCGAACTTGAGATTTTGACGAATCTCCAGGTTTCGAAATTCCGAGAGTCTGAAAACCACGATTTTAGAATTGCGTGTGCCAGCCTGTTTGTGAGCATAATACCTTTAAAATGCTTTGAGACAAACGGATAAAATGTGGTGAGGGGAAATATCCCATTTTAATTAAATGTAGACCGAAATTGAGACACTGAAAATTCGCCTATCTGGTAGCCGAAGTATGTTAATACGATAACTACAAAATGTGACGAGCTACATGGTTAAAAATTGGTGCTCAGATCTAGCATCCAAAGTACATGTTCTTATCAAACTTGAAACTAGATATGTCAAAGAGTGGCTTTGTCGGTCTATGTTTTCGTATGCATGGAAAAAAAGTGTTAAATTAAAAACACAACAACTTCGATAATGAAATTTGGATAGATAATTTGAGCATATAAATTGTAGATTATTATTAAATTTTGAATGAATGAGTCCACCGGTTGTACAGTGGAATACATGTAAACGAGATAATTGAAAGGGAAAAAATGCAGCGGCATATATAAATAACTATCTAGAATACATAGAACGTATGTATGGGATTCTCTGAAAATAGAAATACTAACACTCGTAGTAACATTTTAAGTGTGTGTGTGTGTGTGTGCGTGTGTGCGCGCGCTGTAAAATTGTAGATGAAAATTACTATGTTTTAATCTCATTTTAGTAAACAACCAGTTAATCAAAAACATAATAACTAAACCCATTAAAAGACAATTCTGAATAATAATGATGGTTAATTCATAATTTCAGCTATCGTTTTAATGTTTGCATTTTTGAAGGACTCCTATTTATTGATATATTTTTTACAAATCGCATAACATTGACATTTTTTTCTTAGTGGAAAATTTCGTCACGCCTAACGTACTAATAATAATGAAATTTAAAAAATGCTTCAAAAAATGTTTATTCTTCAAATGCTTCTATGCTATACAAAAACACCTTCCAAGCATGCTTGTTCTTCAGATATTTCTAATTCACATATATTCGTGGAAAAAAAGTACAATTAGTGATTTCGAAAAAATTTGTGAGAGAGTTGCACAGTAGTTCAGTTTCGTTTTCTAGTGAACTAAACCATAACTACAAAACAACAAACCTTGGAATTTGCAAAAGTTAAAAGAAATAACTTTTCGCTATATCCTTTGAGATTTCGTAACAATCAGCTCATATTTTTTTAATTTGTGACATTTTTTTTTAATTCCTCGCCATTGTTCTCCTAAGAAAGAAAAAAAATTGCAATCTCTGGAAAAGTTAACAATAGTTGAATATGAAATATAAAAATTGGATAAAATAGTAACAAATGAAGAAATTAATCTATAACTAAAATTTGTTGAATTTAAGTAGTCCGATGAACATATTATTATATCTAACATTTCAAATAACAGTCTAATAATGCATACTTTTGGCGACAAATACATCATCCAAAAGAGTTAAAAACTGAAAGAACTTCATAAATATAATATAAAATGTTCTGTGAATAACATTAAATGTTAAAATAATCTTATTTTTAAGACTCAAATACAATACTTTTTTATAAAAACAACATAAGAATTCTATATTCAAAAAGATTCTTCATGAAAATAAGAAGAATCCATGAATCATCATATGTCATTATATTAATCGTTTTAATCATTTAATCATTTTTAAAGGATTAAAACATAAAAGTCATTAAAACATAAAAGTCACATAAAAGTCATTAAAACATAAAAGTTTTTTCATTACGTGAATTACACTTTATATTGTTTATTTATTTTTTAATCTATTTCATAAATACTTTCTTAAATTTCTCGACCTTATTGAATCCGTTTAAAAAGTGATCTTAAGGTTGTAAAAGGAGCAATTCAAAAGCAATTCTTTCTTTAAAATTTTAACTTGTTTTTTGAAAAGTTGGGATATTTTTGCATTTTTTCATGTATTTATTTCTGTAGCTAAATAAGAAATATAAGGCAATTTTTATAAGATTTTAATGTATTTTGGATTGCACATGCTTTACAAAGGCACAATATTTTTTAATAAAATTTTAGCATTTAATGTCAATTGAATAATGATCTATTCAGAAGTGGGAAAGAAAAAGTTAATTTAAATTTTCAATCAAGTTTCTTGAGATTGAGATTATTTTTATGTCACACACAGAAAAAATAAGTACTTTTATGGATAGGTAAAATAAGTCAAAAAACGTTTTTAAAGTAATTATAAAACTATGCAAAGTTCTGTATTTTCTTAATTTCAATTTGAGTATGAAAATTTTGAAGAAAAAAATTGATATGGAAAATCATAGCATAAAAATAAGAAAAACCAATAAAACTCTTAATAAAAAAATATTATCATTTGCAACATCAAGAGTAAAAAGGAGGGGAACCTGCAAACTATAAAAAATCTGCAATTAGAACGAGGAAAAAAAAGCAATATGTGGCCTTTCATAGCGAAAGACATAAAAAGCTCTGAAACGAGACACGCGTAATTAAAAGAGATTTTCTAACTCCACTCCTCCTGAATACTCCTTTGGGATGAAAGTTTTTACAACATAATTACAGGCTTTCAAACTTCTAGACAATTGTCTCCAGATTTCCAATAACAAAACATTTCCATCCAAACATTTGCGGGTCTCATGCTTTTTAACCCCCTCCCTTCCCCTCAAGCTAAAAAACGAAACTGGCCGACAGCGTTCCTATAAAAGTCGCTAGGGATCATTATCAGGCAGCTCAAGTTAAGTTAGTAAAAATACAAAATAATATGCTAGGGATATATAATCTGAGAATTCATTCTTATCCTGGCCTTATAGCAAGTTTCTTATCCGTTAAAGATTGAGATACATTTTTAATTCGAAAAATGCTTTAAATAATAAAAAGAATTATATTTCATGTTGCTTGAGTCAGCAAAGGTATATCACAAAAAGTTATGAAATCAAACTTTTCATACAATTACTCGAATTTAACAATCTTATTTAGTAAAATATTCATGGCATTGTAAGATACTAAATAAAATAAAAATTATTATTATGCGACTGAAACTGATCCAGTTATGAAACATTGAAAGATATATTTTAGAAGAGAATTTTACAGTTAATATCGAGGTCTCGAAAAAGATCTTAAGGGTGAAATATTACATATAGCTTTTATTCTTCAATTTCATCTTCTTAAACCTACTTTTAGTTGTTTTATTTAAAGAATAACGCCTTATTATCAGAATTTGTATTCCATAGAATACTTTTTGTATTAAATTTTTTTTTTAATTAAGGCTTTGTGTTTGAGATTGACAACATTGGATGTCATCAAAACAAAAAATAGACAGATTCAACTCCTCAGAAGGAAAAAAAGAAAGAGAGAAAAAAAGAAAATATACAAAAATATCTTTCTAAATGGAAACTATATTCTTATAGATAGCAAACCAGGTGCCAACAGGTAAATGAAAATTTAAATCTTTCTTCTATGATGCAAAATTTCGGTTGCTAATAACAATACGTTATTTTTAATTTTTGTTTTCCTTTAAAAGGAAAAAATTTTTCATTCGAATGACTACTTTTGAACGAAAAAGCATGCATGAGTTAATACTTTTTTAGCTGTTATTTGCACTTTGTCAATGTAAGTGTACATCTTACATTGACAATCGCAATTAAAACATTACATTAAAACTTACATTAAAAATCGTCTAAAAATCGTCTACATTAAAAATTACGCAAACTTACATTAAAAATCGTCTTAAATGTAATATTTTAAAGATTAACGGTAAAGAGACTTTTATCACAAGCTTTTAAAATAACTGATTGTAAATTGCATTTTAAATATTATTTTATATAGTAATAAAAATGATTCAGTTTTTCATTAATTTTTTTTATCGAGCAAGGTATATTATATTCTGTTATTCTTATATATAAGGCACGTTATATTTCTTCTGTTATTCATAAGTACTAATTTTACACTTTTCGGTTAAATAAATAAATCAATAAAAAATAACAATGGCGGTCTTGATTTCAACCAATGATTTCACTTTTTCAAACAGTTCCTGAAATTAAATTTGCGGACAATCCTTATTTAAGTTGAACAGCTATAAATTGGTAGATTTTAGTCGTAAAAACAATAGTTTTTTTAACGTTATATTTTAAAAAATTAATAATTTTTTTGGCTAAATATGAATAATAGGATCGGGCGGCCCCACAAGTCAAAATTCTTAAGTTTTTCAAAAATGTATTCATTGACTGAATCTATCTAAAATATAATTCTGTCCATCATTTAAAGTTTTTTTCCAAGTGGAACTACATGTCTACTTTTAAATATTCAAAAATTTGCTATTGCGCCATTATAAAAGACAAATGTCCTATATAAAAACATGCATGGAAATAAAACAAATCGTTCTCTTAGATCATAGTGTTATATGAAAAATAATACTATTGAAGAAATACAAAATGCCAACAATATTATATATCATCTTGTTCAGCATGTTCTATTATTAATACACTTTTGAAAAGAAAAGCGGCCTTTTGAAAGAAAAAGATATTACAGTTAAGTGAAAAAAAGATATTTGTATAATTTGTTCAAGCTATTACAGAGATATCAATCTGAAGTCGTAGTTACTTTAAATAGTGAGGCTACATGCATCACAAAAATGTCAGACACTATCCACATAGTTTTGTGCATTCCCAATAGCCAAGAAAATTGTTTCATTAGCTGATCTTTGTCGGTAAGAAAACGAAAAGCTTAAGAAAGACAACAAGTTCGTCGAACAAAAGCGAATTAATTAAGCGGTGCCTGGCTTAAATGAAATACGTTCGCCAGGTGAAGGAAAGATGTATAAGTACGAAGTGATAAAAACGGAATCGATAGCCCAGAATCTTTGTGCATCTGAAAAACCAGGTTCTTTTAATAATACCTTTTTAGAGACGATGTGATAAAAAAAATGTTCAGCTTTCCCTAGACAGGGAGTTATTTGCGTCCCCCCCCCTACCACGTGTCCAACGACAGAAGAAAAAAAAATCCATTATTTGCTCTCAGAACCGAAGCACAATAGGATGGGATTTTTTAATGAAATTCATCGTTCTCGAAGCAATCAGTATGTTGTTCCGAGCACACTGTTGACATAGATCTCCCATACATAAAAATAACTTCCGTTATATTTTGAAGGAATTGTTTGCTGGAAGAATGCCTTCGGGTGAAAGAATATTCGAAATACAAGGGATAATCAGAATGTTTGTAATTTACGCCGAATTCTTAACAATACATATTATCGGTACTTCTAAACTTTCAAAATAACTTTTTTGGAAATGAAAGAACTCGTTGGAAGATAAATTAAAAACTGAACCTAATATATATGTATTGTGATATCTTCATTTTAGAATTTTAATGACTAACATTTCTTTTCGAAAGAATTGCCGACATGTAAATTGTATCATCAAACTCTAAACTGCCAAGAACTAGCATTTCTTTTCTTCCTTTTTTTTAAACAATAAATTTATTTGATCGAACTACTTTTTGCAAGGATGTAAAAAATTACAATATTAAGAAAATGTCTATAATCTGTGTAAATAAGAGATGCATAGATTTTATATGTAATAGAAACTGAGAAAGAAAATTTTCAATACTCCTAATTTTTTAATGAAATTTAATTAGTCTCGTTTTTAATTTTTTTTAATATGAATTAATTATTTACAAATACAAAAAGGGATAATCCAGGTTTAGGTTAGACGAATTAGCTTTCTGTTTCGAAGCAACACTTAGCGACAAAATATTGTTTAAAAAAATACAATCCTTTTTTTTTTGAATTAATAAACAAAAAACTTTTTTGTAACAAAAATTAATTATTAGACTTATAAAAATAAAAATTTACTTTTCATAAAGTTATAATTATATGTATAAAAATAAAAATTTACTTTTCATGAAGTTATAATTATATGTGTAAAAAATAACTGCTTATATTATCATCATCACTCATTAATTCATCATAATTGTTTTTGATATGCATCCTTTATCAGCCGTTCGGTTGCCGTTGCCTCCTAAATCCAAGGATTATCAAGATTTTCTGTATGCAACAAAGAAAAAAAATGTATGCATTTGCAATCTTTCACCCCTATATCCACTTTTAAAAATTTGATTTACTGACTTAATGCCCCGCGTTCTGACATGCACAATGGACTTAGATACCTTAAAACGTAGCCAAATTACAATAGCCAATCTTTTAATTTCCATTATACATTACTGTGAAGAAAGTTCGAATCTTCGTCACATTTAATGCGCGTATCAGCTAGAAGAATTTCTAGAAATTTGTTTTTGTAATCACATCTATATCACTAATACAATTCATAAAGTAACCACTTTATAAAGTAAAACAAGATAAATTGTCAAACAAATTATAATTGTAAAATAAAAAGGAAGACTGAATTTTCTCCCCTAATGTTTTCATATTTCACATAAAAATCTAAAAACAGCAAATGATTTCTTTTATTTATTTTCTTGCTTTTTCAATTTTCTAACAAAGACCGGACTATTTCACTCTTCGTTCGCAGTCGATTTAATTACAGTCCGGTATTTCTTTTCTGTCATTCCACCAGTTGACAGGAACAGAATTTAAAAATCTACTTATAAAGAATTTTACGACAAGCAAAAATTAATTTCTCTAAAACTTTAGTGTTTTCTAACGACACTCAAAACTCGAATTTCACGGCCATAAATAAAATTATTCATGTAATCTCCGCTGCAAGGTTTACAGAATGAAAAAAGTTGAGCATGGACATCATTTTTGTTTAGTCAATACAGACTTCGAAACCATATGTTGTTTTATGTTTTTGTTTCAGATATTGGAACTCAGAACTGGTCGATTGAGAAGCAAAAATTATTTAAAGGGAATTTTTTTTAATTTTTTGTTCGGTTTAAAAACATGCTATATAACTTTTTGTTTGTTTGTTTAACCCTTTGACTACTAAACCGGCCCAACCGAGCGTGTGAATTCTATCCTGGTAGGCCATTTTCTGTTTCAAACGACAAGAGCAGGAGGTAAAACGAGTTATCAACACAA
The DNA here is from genome assembly GCA_026289955.1 of Argiope argentata. Lineage (NCBI taxonomy): Eukaryota > Metazoa > Arthropoda > Arachnida > Araneae > Araneidae > Argiope > Argiope argentata. Next base: position 2,553,402 of record JAOUZG010051061.1, read on the forward strand.
ATGTTCTCGCTTTACATCCTGTGCTTCTCTTTTGAAACAGAAAGCGGCAATCCAGGATAAAGTTTGTATTAGGATTGGGCCAGAATGAAAGGGTTAAAAAAATTCTACTTTTTAATTTCGTGAATGTGAAATTTTGTAAATGATTTTCAAATAACTTCTGCTGGAATTAGTGACTTGACAGGCTGCTATCTGTCGGAAATGAAAGTTTTTAAAAGATTGCAGAATTTGCGCCGAACACAGACAAATAAATAGACAAGAAATCGAGTTAATACTATATTGCCATCCAATTCTGATCTATATTTATTCTATCTCATTGGAAAGTAAGCTTAAAATCGATTACAAAATTTGTATCAAAACACACAAACTGACAGAGGAGAAAGCGAGTAATAAAAGAGCGTTAATAATACTTCCAGCTTCTTACAAACACCGAGATACAACGACAAAACATAACGGCTTGCAATGTTTACAAGTCTGTTTCACAACCTCAGAGAAGAAAAATAGTTAACAAAATTAATCAGCATTACTTATTTAATTCCCATCGTGTTCCTGAAATCATTTAAAAACATATCGTTTTTCAGTCACCTAAACGAATTTCGAGTAGAGGGTTTTTCTTTCTTCTTTGTTATCTGTAACAAGAGGTTGCAGACAAATACTAAATTATTCATACAATTCCTAAATATCCGAAAATTACTACAGTTTGGTTATTTCAATTAACATGCTAGTTTTATTGAGGTTATTTTGGGATGAAGAACAAAGTTTTAACCAAAATTAGTCGACGAGTTGGACACACGGAGCAGATCTGCTTTTCTACGCTTTCATTCCGTATGAGTGGAAGTATGTCTTTGATCCACCACGGAATTCAAATACAAAAGGTTTGTACACATGGCAGATTTTCCATGAAATCAGGTCTTGGACCGAAACCCTTCTGTCCAGAATCTGAGAGCACAGTGTCACAAAAATTAACTACCACACTGACCCCAGCATCACAAAAATTGCGACAAAGCTCCAGCGAAAACCAAATCGCTTAAATACAGTAAAACAATATCTATGCCTAGGCCTTCATTTACCTTACATGAAAGAAAACAACGAAGCAATATGACTATCAAACAACTTTTAACCACAGTACTTCACACAAAAAAAGTCAAGTTTACAGATCTTTCACGAATAAATTGTTCCAAATTATAATCTCAACAATCAGTCATCCGTTTTACTTATCTAAATTAGGGGTTCTTAAACTATAGGTCCCAACCCCAAGTGGACTGCGTAAATGAAGTTTGATTTCAGAGCAATATTCACAGAAAGCGATACAGCCAAGATCTTTAATATTAGGAAGCAAAAATCATGCAGTATGCTATATTTCCATAGTTCTATTAAAATTTTAAAAATGCACCTTCTTAACAAAATTACTTCTCGTTTCAGTAATACCTAATTATTTTTTTTTCTATTAACACATACATTTGGAATCCAGAGGTGATGCAACAAGAAGGAATCATCGCAAAAAGGTTGAGAACCCTTTAAACAATAACACGATGTAATAATAATGACGGATAAAAGGCAAATGAATTTCACCTAAGCCCTACTATCAGTTATCAATAACTGAATTAAATTCACAATGATTTAATGCACATTTTAAAATTGTCTTGATAATTTGATTGTTTCCTTTGTACATAATCTATATTTTTAAATAGGTTATAAAAATGTAACAAAGCAAGCATATTCTTTTCAGTTTGTTTACCCTTAAATATTGGCTGATGAGGTTTTAGAATTATTTTTAAGAGTAGCCTCCTTTAAACTCGGTAAAAGAAAATTTCTCTGAAGCAGAAAAACTTTAAAATAGATTTCTTCATTCACCACATCATTTCTATAGAAATTACTAAGGAGATCCGTACTTTCCAATGAGAACACAGTCTTAAAAAAAAAGGTTAAAAGCAATCTTCTAAATTCGATTTCAAACAAGAAAACAGTAGAGATCTGCAGGCTTTTTTTGATGAATTTCTGTTTTTTTTTTTTCCAACCCAACTTCATACGTCAAAACAAACAAAACTTTTTTGTGTTTAACTTTATTAGATCCCCATCTCCCCCCCCCTGGACATCGATTGTGAAGAAAGACATCTATCGTCTGATCGATTCTCGGGAATCAAAAACGGGAGGCACCTCCAACACGATTGCAACGTATGCAAGGCTTGGCCGCTATCCAAAAAGTGAAGCCGTCTCAGTTTTAGGTCGAGAATACATCACTGACTTGACGGGAAATTAGAGAATATTGCCAGGCACCAAAGACGGATATTATATCTATATATAATCTCTAGAAAGAATGGTCGGTCATGCTGGAAACTGAATGCATTTGTGCATGTCCATAGTGATGGTAACCAATGCATGTCAAACATATAACAAAGAGCCTAATAAAAAAGTAAGAAATGAGTATTAATAATTACTTATTTATGATTAATCGATTGTTACATTAAGCAGAAAGAAAAAGAAAATCATTTATTTCTTCGTTTTCTTACAATTAAATAAAATATGATTAAAAGTTATTAATACTTATTAGATAATCGATTGTCACTAATCAGCTTGAATTTGAGATCCATGTCCTTTTGTATAAAAAAATCGTATGATGGTTTTAAATGACTCTTAATTAGTACTTTACGAACCATCATGATTTTCTTCATTTTGAACATTTAATACGAAACTACAGTCCAACTGAACACGTAATTACCACACATGTTTATGAAATAACTGAGATAACCGATTTCTTATTTAAAAAAATCAATTTATTTTCTAAATCGTAATTTCACGGCAAAAAACAGTCAACTAGAAACTATCCTCCATTACTACAAAATATTCGTCATCTACATGATATTAAACAGTCTTCAAAATGATCTAACCGAAAACAATTTGTTACCAAAAGGAGACGAATTGGCTATTAACCTTGAAACTTATTTTAATTTACAGACGAGCTTTAGCCATAAAAGAAAGTTAACATATAATGATATCAAAATTTCAGTATCTCAAGTAAAGCGAAGATTCCTTATTTGTGCACGAAGATACTAAATATAAATAAAAATCACTGTAGCTATGCATATATGTATATAAGTATGTTCCACATCTCCTGCGAAACAGCCAAGCTGATTATAATTAAACTTGCCAACTTATTCTTTGAAGCAAGAGAAAAAGCGTAGTCAGTTTTTTGAAAGCACGAAAGTTTATTAAATATTCAATTAGAAATTAACCGAAATTTTGCAGTTTTCCTACAAATAACCTTACAAGAAATATTTCAATAGTTTTTGAAAATTCAAAATTTTGCGATTTCAATTATATTAATTCCATTTTCGCTCAAAATTTCTTTTATTTAAAAACGCATCAAAATTAATGCCAAATTTGAATAACTCTAACAGTATTTTTTTAACTTCTCTTTTATTTTAATACATAAATTTCGATATCGTTTTTAATAGAATTAAATGGCATATAATATGACTCCTATAAGCGCCAAAATCATTCAATTTAACGGTTTGTTAAAATGATGTAATAATCTGTCCATAATGCTGCAGCAATATTATTATATATTTAGTTTTTCATGATATTTTAGATTCAGCTATTATTTTTATGGATCTTGTATAATGAAACTACACGTGAAACTCACACCAAAAAGAAATTTCTGCTATAGATGTCCCAAAAAAAGGTATGAAAGAAACGAAAGATGCACTCAGTCGCAAGAATCAAATCATCATTGTTTTGTCAAAATTCACATGTTGAAAATAACACAAACATGGAATTTTGATGAAATGTCCAGAATCATTAGCGACGTATAGCATTTTATGAGAACATATAATTTCAGAGCAGATGTAATTAATCAATATAAGAGTTTTGTATCCACAAAATATTAAGTAATTTGACAAATTTTTGATAAAACAATGACGAAATAAAAATAAAACAAATTTGTTAAGAGGAAATCTATGCTTATTCTCAGGACTAGTAAAAAAATGTTACATAGTAATTTTTGTGTATAAAAATTAATTTTATTAATTATTTGCTTAACTACTTAAGGACGTAACACCAGTTCATTCGTTCTACGTTTATATACGTACATACGACAGAAAATAATTAGTTTCTTCAGCGTGTAAATATCGAATATTTTTAAAAAATGAAAGTTTTTTTTAATATGTTAAAATGGAAGATTACGGTTTAAATATATGTTTAATGACGTTTGTGAGGGCGTTAGCATCTCTTTTGAAATGGAAGGAGGTCTAACAATGGAAAGTGTCATCCATCTTGATAAAACGGATCTCCAAAGAATTACGAGTAAATAAAACATGTGTATATAGATACAGTGAATAATATATCACCCTTCAGAACTTCCAAGCTATATTCTGAAATTTACTTCAACAATATGGCAATGACATCAATTTCTTGCAATGTATTTTATAATAAATTCCTCTCTTCTAAGCCTAAATCAATTTATTTTCTGTCCAGGTCGAAAATCAAAGAGTATTTGCAAGTATTTTTTTAATCCCTGAGCCAACTTCTAGATAAATGCCTTGAATAATATTTAGAGGCAAAATCGTTTACAGAAAATCAAGCACAATATCTTACTTTTGAGACAGATAACACATTCTCGGCTTTCGATTAAAGCATTTGAGTATAATTTTTTCCAAATAGAAAATGTTGCCAGCTGATTGAAATGCTCAACTACAAAATGAAATTTTTTTTCTCAAACATATAAAAATTTTACCCTGTCAGATATTATAATGAAATATTTCCTTAAGAGAAAAGGTTATAGGTGACACAGTGTGTGAAAGGCAATCCAGGAGATTTTCATGTTTTGATGAACTTCACCAAATGTCAGTATTATTTAAAGACGAAGGGCTGAATAAAATTTTTAAAAAAATTACAGGTAAGAAGAAGAGGAAGCAATATATTCAACAATGCGAGATGGTAATCATTAAGTTCGTTTACAGCCTGATTTCCAGACATTAGGCAGACAAAAAATTGATCCGGCAGCCATAAATTAATGACATATTTTTAATCGAAATAATGACTACGTTAAAATAACTACAACACTTTTTTAAAATAATTTTGTTTACGTATTATATAAATATTCTTTCCAATCTCATTTTTAGTAGGTTATTATCAGAAGATGGGAAATAAAATTCAAAATGCTATCTTTAATTAATCAAAAAAAATATTTTACTTTTATTGGTTGATAATAGCATTTAAATAATATGTAAACAATAACTTCGATACCTCAACATCGTTGCATCCCAAGGTTAGTTGGGTGGTGGAAAGAATATTGCTTAAAACTTAAGAATATTACTTAAAACTTAAAACTACAGCAGTCACCAAAGTGCTAATTGTAAAGCAATGATGAAAAAGTGCACTTTCGACTGAAATAGTCAAGCTTCGGCCTATTTTCTCGCATGTTTCCGCTACGACAGTGTGAGAGGGACTTTTATAAGCACTTGAAAATTCAAAGGATATAGTAGTCAGAGAATAATCAGTATCAAATTTGGAGACTCAAGGTTGATTTGTTTTTAAAAATTGGACTTTAATCGCTTTCAAACTGCACGATGCCTGAAAGAAGCAAATGGCTCACTCGAAATAAAGAGAATATGATACTTTCCCAATCACTTAATCGAATACTTTTAGTGAATTTCGAATTGGAGCTTCCCTTACCTCACATATAACGCACTTTCAGAGTTTAATAGGCATCTATAGAAGTTAACATTTACAAGTAGTTTGTTCACAATGATAGGATTTTTTCATTTCAATAAAAATCTGTTGAATTGGCAATCGTTAATCCTACCAACAGTTTTCCAGTGCTTTAATGAAATGATAATTGTATATGTATGATGTAAATAATGCAATTTTGCTTATTTTTTATTTTCCCTTCACGCTTCTTGTATTTGAACTTTCACAGCAAATAGAGAACGTTTAAAACAGCGACTGTTTTCTGAAGTAACAGTTATCGTATTCTGAGTTTTACAAACTCAGTATCACCGAAAACAATTTCAACTTACCAAACATCAGTATGATAAATACAGCAATTCACATTCAAAATAATTCCGAATCAACTTACCTGAAAGAAGAAAGAAAAAAATCATATAGTTTACATTTACTATACGAGCAATAACAAAAATACACAGGATTGTAATAATTAGAATTCATAGCACATAAAAATTTAAAACATTTTTTTTCTATAGGATAAAACGCTAATCGAATTATCCATCGATTAAAGCAAAAAAAAATTCGAAAGGTCACGGCCATTAAATTGCTTTGACCGATTAAAAATGATACCATCTATTGCCTCATCAACAGAAAAGAATCCGAAAATAATTATGCAAACAAACAAACAACACTTCTGCTATTGAACTTATAATGCTTTCTTTTGATCTTACTATCAGTTTGCAACATCAAAATACAAAAGTTCATTTTTATTTAGATGAAAATTGAATTGTGGTACACATTTTTGTACTGAAACTGATTAAGATTGAAATGAACTAATAGAAAAATACTGTGCTATTTTAAAATAAAATACATGGAAAAAATTTTTAATCAACTCCCCCGCCCTATCTCTCTCTCACACACACACACACACACACAGAGAGAGAGAGAGAGAGAGATTAAATAAAAAAATGTGTGTGATTGATTGCATTGTGTTTTTAAATGTTTCCATTTTTTATGCACATCAACGGACTTCGAATAAATGATCTTATTCATTTTTTCCTCAAAAGATATAAGTTTGTCAGTTACAAGGAAATAGTCCAATAATACTTCTAAAACAAATGTGATATTTTTAAGCGTAAAACAAAAATGATAGTTTTTTTTTAAACTCGTAATTTTCCAGACAAGCAGAATTCAATTTAAAAAGCTGCCTACTACAGAAATCTTTTCCACTATCAAAGGAAATTCGTTTCCATAAATTAAGATATATTCATTCAACCAAGGAAACTCGTGGGAGGGGGGGGAGTATTTACAAAAGGGGAAAAAAACTAAAACAGCAATCTTTACAGAAAATGTTTCCTTTCCACAAGAACTTGAGATATGTTTTATAACACTTTTCCTCCTTAATCTAAGAAAGAACACACTTAAAATCGAGCTACTAACATATTAATATTTCTCAGTTTTAATTTATTTCATAAAATTAATTATTAATCGGTTGTTCATTATTTATATTACCTAATTCTAAGCAAGAAAAAATTATTTTGAATCCACTGAATAAATAGTATAGATGACCATGTATTGCATACGCACCTAAAAATAGATGAATATACAAACAAAGTTAGTAGTTTTCTAAAATGTTAATTATTTATTCATTTATTAATAACTGCAGCTTCACTGTTCTAATCAATTATAATTCATTGACTTAGATTATCTCCATAATATTTGACATTCGAATTTTTATTTCATAAACAGTAAAAGATAATTTTTTGTGACCAATTATGAATGACGATTCAAGTTCTACATAAAACTTTATTTCTCAGAACACAAGAAGTGCTAAGATAATGTCCAGAGAATGATTTAAAAGAATTATAAATATGTACTTGTTTTTGTAAAAATTTCAAAACAAGATATTGTCGGTACACAGACTTAAAAGTGACCAAATAAAAATAAAAATTAGTTAATATCACCTTTTTTTTTTTAATACGAGTTCCGAAACACACACACACAAAAAAAAATGTGTATGTCAATATATATATATATATTATATATATATATAAAATAATGACGATACATTGATTTTTTCGATTGCCTAGATGTAATTTTAGAACAATGCATAAACATTTCTTTTTCTCTTTTCTTTTGATTTGATTAGAATTAGCTATATACATGAAATATATCCTAATATCTTGCATTACTCAATATAATAGTGTGCGCGCGGAAATGATGTTATTTCTGGAATCACAAATCGATAAATTTAGCGCCCAAAAGATACCAAACACACGAAAATTTTCCATTATTATGACAAAAAACATAGAATTGCATAAAATGCGATTACCGAAGACTTAAACAGAACTATTATTTTACTATTTTCAAATTAAATTAAAATTGTCATGAAAAGTCTTACGAAAATACATGTTTTCCATCCTACAAACCACGATATAATTTGCTGCATCTTTCGTGGCGTAAAATTATTTAAAATAATCACAATTACAAATCATCACTAAAATTCTCCCATTACGCTATATTAATATCATAGTATGTCAGAAAGTGACAACATTGCATCAAGCGCTATGACGCCTTTAAGGATAACAGTGGAACAGGGAAAAAGGTATCACTATTTGAAGTAACCACGATTTAAACAAAAGGAAGATATAGAGACACTGGAAGGATAGTTTTCATTTTATACTATTTAACCTTCTACCAAATGCAATAAAAGGAATCGTTTAAAAGGCATAGTCATGAATAAAACTATTTCTCGGTTTGAAATTTAACATTTCCTACTGTTCAAGGAATGGATAAAATTATTTATAAATTTTGTTATCGTTTTTCAAACAGTATGGATCCAAAAATACTTTATATCAGTCTCGAAACACTTGTTTACGTGGAAAGCCAGCGGCATCCAGGGACAAAAATAAAAATAAGAAAGTAAATGAAAGGAGGAAAAAAGGGTAAGGGGAAAAAAAGTCACCTTAAGAAACATAAGGGGGGGAGAAGCAAATTATTGCCCTCTAGTATATTTTTAAAGGAATTCCACCATCGACTGAAACTCTAACAAATGAGCATCGACAAAGGGAGCACAAGATAAATTTTTGAGTCATGGGGAAAAAAATACAACCAATGGTTACGTTTTTAAATGCAGTTTCGACAAAAGCATGTTTTCAATTTGGTTTGTTTCAGATTTTTTTCCCCTCTCCTTATAACCTGCAGGCGTTTCTTGCAATTGCTTTTTTTTCCTATAAAGTTGAAAATAATTAATGATAAGGGGCCAAGCTGAGATATCAAAAAAAAAAAAAAAACCCTTTTAAAACATAAGTGAGGATAGTTCAGCAAAATCGCCTTTTTTATTATTCCACCTTTTCCCCCCAAGTCATATTTTTGCTTGAACTTTTCTTCCAGGCCAATCGACAGTTACCAAAATAAATATACAAAAAAGTGTAGATCTCGGTGGTCGCTTTTATGAAATAAATTAGGATATCATCACCCGCGGAAGCTGGTGATGTGCCAAAATTACATACTAAAAATCTAAAGATCTTAAATAGAAATACACGTCAAGAGTGTTACACCAATAAAGTCTGGAATTCTCAACTTGCAGGAAGAAAAAGCATAAGTCACATTATAATGTGTGACAGCGTGCATTAGTGGGCTAAATCCCACTTGGTACAGCACATATAGCTCATTGCATATTTTGTTAATCAAAGCGACCCAGCACACCTAAGTATAATTTGACTATATCCAAATGAGATGTGTCATTGGAGGTCTGGAAATTAGTGCACATTTGTATTTCGTTAGGAGGAAAATTTCCAGTCCACAGCAAACAATTCATTGCTAAATTACTTATATCGGTCAACAAGTTTTGAAAAATTCTGATTAAAAATACTACGAAAAGGTAAAAACCATAGTCCTTTTCCTGCGATTCATATTTCTTAATCATGCTATTTTTAACCTCTTGCTGTTTTCATCGTGCAATTAATTTTACACACGTGGCTACATGATTATGATATTATGTGAATTGATTATATTTATTTGAATTGCAGCTAACGCAAATAATTAATATAATAATTTTGAAACTCATCAATCAATGACCCTAGGACATTTTAAAACAAAGTACTTATAATATTTGATGTACAAATAAAGCTTAAACTAATCATTGTCAATGAGCTACAAGACTTGTGCATCGGATTCGAGGCTTAACGGATTTGCATCAGAACGTCCACTGGATTCATGCATTATCGCTTATTTTGTTGATAAGTCTAAAAAAAGGCAGAAAAAAGCGATAATCAATCTTTATAATTATGACTTTAAACATGAAATTCTAGACATAATTCTTTACTCCTAATACGTTCAATTGTGACATCACAATCGTAATGTCTAAGCTTTTTTTTAATCGAACAATATATGGAAATTGATGTTATAAAATAAACACGTCTCATTAGATAAGATATTATATATTAGTCCTTTTCAATCAGTGCTTTACAAAGTTAAGCTGTTCAAATATTTATCAGGCTTAGTATCATCTTTTTGAAGAAACCTCGCAAATCTGTTTAAAATGCCGAATCAACGATTCTTTATCTATCCCTTTCTGAAATAAGGATATATTCCATTCCGAAAGAAAGTAAAAAAAGATGCTTTCCTAGTTTCACGCTCGCTTTCTATAATTTGGCGCTCACGAGGGAAGTACACAATTTTAAGCCCAATTTCCAAAATTGTGAAGGGCAGGAAGCAGTCAAATTTTGACTCTAAAGCTTTAAATAAAGGTATTCAATGCTAACCGGAAAGAGTATTTTTTTATGTTAACAAAAGCATCTTTATATAAATAAACAGAATTAAATTGTGTTTTGATTATTGTGAAAGTATCTTTCGTTTATTACACTTAACATCAGTGTTTAATAGTTTAAAGAAAAATTAATTATTAAACATCAAATAGAAATTATAATAATCAAACGGTACAAAACTGCATCTCATTTGATTCTTTTTAGTAATTTTAAATCTGCAATAAAGTTTAGCGAAAACATCTTGTTTAACCAACTCATTCTTCTGCTGATAAATATATGAAGACGAAAAAGAAATTCTTCTTTGTCTATTCCCATTTTTATCTTCACGCGTCACAGATAACTGCTCATCTAAAATAAATTCTGTGCCTCATGGTGACGTCACAAAGAAAAAGCGAGATTTATTTAGGACACTTATTTAATGGTATCGTCGCACATGGGAGAGTGGCTATTAGGCTCAATCACTAACATGCCTAAATGGACCCGCCCTCGATATCTCGGGCTGCGAAAATCGAACTCAAAATGATTTTCTTGAGCGTTCTAAGAACCCCACCTCCTTGAAATGTTAAAATGTCAGAAAAAATAATTTAATTTTTCTGCCTAAAATTAGGAGAGGAAACAATTGCTTGCAACTTTTTTAAGGTACAAAAGGTAACGTATTATTACAACAAATTGCGCTGTCATAACTATTCAACTATGCATACAAGATGCCAAAAATAAAAAAAATGTTAGAAAATTAATCTATTGAAATGATGATTAATAGTAATAAAAATAAGTCAACATAAAAAAAAATTCAAAAGCGCTATGTTTACTAACATTAGCAAAGCGCTAGTACACTTATTCGTATTTACTTACTGATGTATAGCTATCGTAGATTTTACAAGACAAAAATGCAGTAATTAGTACATACTATTTCCAATGTCATTTTGTCATAATCAATCTATTTTGTATTACTCATTTTACCTCACTGTAAGTGAACCTTTTCTAGCATTATAGTTTTATAATTAAAACAAAATTTCATTTAAATCAATCAAGTCAATAAGCAATCTGTTTGATGCTTTTTTCCCGTACTTTTTTAGAACTATTTAATCAGGAAAATTATACAATATATGGTTTATTTGTAGAGCCAACTTCATTAATCATAGATTGTAATGAAACCTTTTTTTGAAATCAGCCGCGCAAGTGCTAACGCATTATGACAGAGAAGCAAGATGGCATTTGTCCTCATTTAACCTGTTAGAATTCAATTAAACTTCAGTCATTTTAATGCCTTTACTTGGAAGTTACACAAGAGAGAAATTTTAAGGGCGAACTTGAATCCAGGGCAGGTCTTCTCTCTCCACACATCTACAATACACTAGCGACGTCAAATTTAAACATATATCGAATTCTGATTGTCTAACCTCATAAACATGAATCGAATTCTGATTGATACATGTTTATGAGGTTATGCTCGTTTACATGTTTTACGGCTTTGGTCGTCAAGCCGAGCCTTCGCACCACGCCAATGTTATTGTCCAGTTTTTGCATGAATGCCTCATCATAGCTCTGGCAATCCGAAATTCGAATGCAAGTCAGAGTAAATATGTCCAAAACTTCTACAATCAATTCCGTGTTTTTAATTATTTTTAATTACTCTTTAACCTTTACTTCCCTTTTATTCTTCATCTATTAATTGAAAAATATTTTTAAAAATACTCACATCATAAAAGATTTTACTGCGTCATTCCCCCCCAGATGCATTTTATTCCAATCTCGCTCTTAATTTCTTGCAAGACAATTTCTTTAAAAAAATATTAATACCTTATTAAAATCCGCAGAAACCTTATTACACTTTGAAAGTAAATGATTAAATAAACTATATTAAATTTATAACTTCGCTTTACGCTTCTATCTAAAAATTCTGCTATTCTATTTTTATTTTACATCTTTAACTAGCATTTTGCTCATTCCGAGCAGCATAGAATTCTCTGCAAAAAAAAAAAAAAAGTGACAGACAATGACGGTGAAAAAAAATAAACTGAAGAAGCAATGAAGACTAATAGGCGGTTGAGATACAAAAAATATCAAGTCCATCATTTGGAAAGAAATGGCCACCAACAGCTGATCAAACCTTTTTCAGCAATGGACCGCAGATGAAGGTAAAAAAACTGAATGAAATATGGATGGATCGCTCTTGCTGTTCCGATCTGCTGGTTAATTTTTGAATACTTCTACCCTAACAGCTCCGCACACTCATCTAAAATTTAACGCCAAACTATAGAAAATATCGCTTATAAGATTCTTTCACAGATATACAAAATTCAAACCAGAAATAAATTAAAAATACATTAAATAGTTAGATAAAGTGAAGCATATGAATTCACGAGGCGAGAGAAGAATATCTCAGAACCCGGGTAAATCATAACCCGGCTAAAACAACAAAATTTAATATGAATAATAACAAAGAATTGGGGCAAGAATATGCATACGAAAATCCATTAGTTAAAACACTATTCAGAATCATGTAAAATTTTAAAAAAAAGAAATCCAAACAGCATTTTCAATAAACTCAACCACTAATGTATGCAAATATTCTTTCGATTCGCAAAATCATGATGTTAATTTATACAGTATCTATACTAGAGGCGAAAAATCCCCACATTTATTAATTATAATAACTTGTATTAATACCTACTGCATTATTTATTTTAAAAAACGCATAAAGGACACAATCATTGATAAATAAAATGGTATCACATAAAATGATACAGAAGCAAATACATTTGGATGACTCAAGCAACGATATTCTGTAAGAGCAAACGTGTAATTTCTGCATTTTCAGTAATTTTTTTTTAAAAAAATATTCAAATATTTATAAGTTTTGTCAAACTGCAGACACATGCAGAATGCGATTTATCATGATTCATTATACTATTTGACTATAGTCTTGTTTAAAAGTCCCTCGCGTATTTTTAATTATGATTCTAGAGCTGAATGTTTGTAAGCAGGCAATTTTGCTATATACAAAGTCCAAAGTTTGAATTGTAAATTTAAATTTAAGGTAATGATGAAATATATGTTCAGGAACTCTTAAAAGCAGAAACTTTCAAAACTAGGAAATAAATGTCTGGAGCAGTAAAAAATACAACCTTTCATTACAAAAACACTAATGCATGAGCGGTTTATTTTTGAGTAATTCACAGAAGACCGACAGAAAATGAACGAACTAGTTATGCTTTGAAAAGCATGTGGTCTACTTAGGTGTTTATCTATTTGTCATCTATATCAGTTGTATATTGTCTATTTTTCTAACTATTTGTTATACAAAATAATTGTTTTGTGATACGTTTGTATATGCTAATAAATCATGACGCTTTTCGAAAATATTTTTAAACTTGCACTGTAGACGCAACCTAAATGAAGCAGTTCAATAATTTTCAAAAAATAAACAAAAAATATTAAAAATTTCTTAAATTAAATTATTTTTCCCTCTATCAATTTTTAAATTAGTTTGAAAGTTTTGCATTTTTCCTTAAATCTTAAATTATGGTTTAACTTTATTAAATGATCTCTAGATAAATCTCTAAACTAATTTGCAAAGCCTTGTTCAACGAAATCAACACAGAATGCCATAACTGGAATGTCAGAATGCCTCATAAAAACCTTCTTTTGCAAATCCATTCATTTTAATGATAGTTTTAGTTTCATTAGTATTAATTTGTTATTCTTAGAAAATAAGATGTTCGTAAAACTTTGGAACTTACAAGTTTATCAGTGTAACTTAAGTTAAACTTAAAGTAGGCCAAATACGTAGTATCTGATACAAAACCATAAGAAATACCAAAAATCAGCAACAATTAAAAGATTCTGAGGAATAAAAGAGGCACAGCAAGCAAACGACAAAAAAAAAACATCTCATGAAGTAAAACAAGCACTCAGTTTCAAAAAGACTTAGGTGAATTTTTGATCATTCAAAATCTGTGGGTAAAAAAAAAAAGAGATAAAAAATACAGTTATTGTCTTCAGGCAATAAAATTTTATAAATCTAAAGAAGATAGGAAAATGGCCAAAAGCTCACTTCCCGTTCCCATACAAAAAGTTACCGTACTAAAAAAGGGGGGACCCATCCACAACGAACCGGCAACTAAAGCTTCATTTTCTTTCAACCATGCCGCTTCAATCTCCGGTTTATGGTGCGAATGTCTCATAAATCATCCTACATTTTTGATCATGGGATACAAAAAGAGTTCCCGATTCGATGCGTTCAGTTCTCGTCAGGTCGACAGTTTTCCAAGCGGCTAACTGGAAGAATATTTGTCCAAGCGGGAAACCTGGAAAGGTTGGGTTTCCTAAAGCTGAAATCTACAGAGTGGAAGGTTTTCGAATTGCGTCGATTCTTTAGAGGTAGTCTGCTTCTGATGATGTAAAAGGGCAAACGCATATGTCTTTCAGATGACTAATATACAAACGAATCCTCAATGCTGTAATTGTAACTAATTTGCTCTTTCTTTAAAACGATGCGTAAAATTCAATTAAATTTCATATTTCTATGTGCGTTGTTATCCTTCGCAAAGTGGCGATTGTTAATACAAGAATAATATATAAAATTCAACTTTCATTTATTCTACTAAATTCTTTGTCTAAATTTTATCGTAAATGGAATAAATCCAAAAATCGAAGTAAAAATATAAATCATAACAATCATTTTTACATTTCTAAAGAAAGCTCAGAAACATACAAGAACATTCTACTTAAAAAATGAAAAATTCGTCCTTCACTTAAATCAAAGTTATTTTATTTTATTTTTATTTGATTTGAAAATACAGGTCAGAAAAATTGAATGTTTTGTCAAAATGGTGAGTCACCGATGATTTCTACAAATAAATAGTGATATATGTGATGAAAACAATTATTGAATATTTCCATAGCACAAATACGAGATAATATCAATAGAATAAGGAAAAAAGGGTGGTTATTCTTTAAACAACATGAAACAGGTTTATCTTCAAAACCATGATAGTATAAACAAAATAGAATATCTAATCCAACTATTCTGATTCGATATTCTAACCCAAGTGTAACCCAACTATTATTATTATTTGTATTTTTTATGTTTTGAAAAAATACAAACTTGAATTTTTCAGTTATTTCTCTTCGTGTAATCAAATCCATGGCAGTATTAAAAACTTATTCAATCTCTAGAATTTTGTCGTGAAACTTTCATTGTTGGATCTTTTATTTCATCAACTTCTAATTAAAATTTTTTAACTATTTTTAAATCCTTTTACCTATCATTTTCAACAGATTTCTTCGATTAATGCTCCGCTTGGAAGATAGAATGGCTGCTGTGAATGGACCTTGGTACTTTGTACCATGATCAGTTAATGAGGGCGGTTCTACTCTTTTGAAAAAATACACACTTTTATTAAAGTTTTATTTGCATAATTTGAAACTGGGCATTTGAAAAGATCAGAAAAAAGTGTGCTCGGAAGGAAAAATAATAAATAGATCCACTATATCTATTCATTATTATGAATAGATCAAAATAGATTATGAATAGATTCAAAAATAATGAATAGATCCACTTGATCTATTCATTATTTTTGTCTACATTTGAAGAATTCATGCAGACGTAATTTTTCTTGAATTTTCTTTTATTTGAAATTACTAGAAAAACCAAACTTAACAATAATGGATACCTCAAATAAAATACCGCATAAATCAAATAATTTATCCAAGCAGAATTTTTTTTTTTAATCTTATGTTCTAGTCCAAAAACATTTTTAAAAAAATAAAGACTCGTTCACCACAAAATAAGTCATCTTTGGTCACGCAAGCTAGTTAACCGAGTTTACGATGTGTTGACGGCAGATCTTCACAAAAAAATAGTGAAACACGATCTCGTTCTTTTCCTTTTTCTCCCGTTCAAATAAAAGTAAATCCTACTAAGTTTCATCTCTTACCAGTGAATGCAAGAAATTTTTAAAATATTATTAATTAAAAAAATAGCTTTCCTGCCTAAATTTTAGATGATGTCTCATGTACATAGTTATAATGTTAGCTAGAAATTGATCAAGTATAACATCACGTTAAAAAATATAACCTAAATGAGAATGGTTGCTTATTATATCAATTATTCTTTTAGGTTCAAAGTAAATTTATAAGCATGCTTTCTTTAATTGTTTAATATAAGAATTGGTTTTCTTTTCAATGCAATTTTTTAACACTAACTTCTTTCATACTACAACTTAATTCAAAGATGCTTAAAAGTGGCTAATACTAAAAAATTTTTATAAAAGATTCGATTATCAAAATATGACAATTTCTTAAAACATGAAGTTCGAAGAAGAAAAAGAAATATATATATTAAAGTTTCAGGCACTTTTTTTTTTCAATTTAAAAGATCTCATGCGTTTCAAAAAGGTTACGCTTAATAAATATCTCACGGGTTGAGATAGATTACTCTCGAGATTATAAAGCAGTTTGGCCAAAGTTTAGCTAATTGACGTAACAAAAATAAAAGAACATTACTTTAAATTTTGTCTCACTTTTCAAAAAATAAAAGCTCAGTTTTTCTCCTTTCTGACCAGAATGGAATTTGAAAATTAACTCTTTCGCAAGCTATATGGTTCGATACATTTCAGTAAAAATCAATAAGAATTAAAATTGTGACTTAATATTCATGGAATGTGCAATATTTCTAGTATACAGGTATTTCAGAAGCAAAGGTCTGTTATATCCGTTTATTATAGTAGAGCATAAACAAATCCGAGGCACAGATTTACAGACAGAAGCACCAGCTTCGTCTAATAAAACTTCTAATCTAAAATCTTAACTATCATTGCGAAGAATCTTCCTCGGTACTTTTGATGCATGAACTGGGATAATCAATTCGTGCGAATTCTTCCAGTTCGAGTGTCTCGCCTAGAAACCCTATACAGAGATGTAATTAAAATCAGGACATAGATCTAGATGAAAGATTTTTAACAGGCAGTGACAATCCAGGTGAAAGAGGAAATCCCGTCAAATGCATCTAGAAGCTTTGTCTGAGTTACTAAAATGCATCCGAATATTTTCGGGACATAGCAACTGCCAGAAACCAGGATAGACGATGGAAGTAGAGAAGAAGAATATTGCTTTCCGGATGAGTTCTTGATTCACGAGAGACTAACTCTGCTTCGAATCTGTCACACGGTTCAAAGTCAACATACAATATGGGTTAGTCCAATTTCTAGTTCAAGGTAGAAGGAACAAAACTGTGGCTTAGAGTTAGAGTTCAAAGTTCCATGGCCTGCTCGAAACTGCACTTAGTTAAAGGGGAACTATATTGTTTTGTTCTTAGTTCCCTCAGATTATAAAATAATTGTTAGAAGCTATTGATGGAAGATAGCAAAAACTTTCCGAATTATAAATCAGACATAAATGCATTGCTGATTAAAGACATGATAACCATCGCACATTATCAGAACTTGAAGGCCTATTTCGTTGGTTGGATTTATTTACACGACAGCTAAATATGTTTAGCTGGACCAAAAGTAAAATGTTAAAATTGGTAGTAAAATTGTAAGATATACGCATAGCAGTTGGGGATGATGAATATTTACTTTTAAGTTGAGTTATTTATTCTATTGAGACTGTATTAAACGGTGAATATACAACATGCAGTCTGTACTAGTTCAGTTTTTAATGAAGGCAAGAGAACAAATTATAAATTGTTCCATGTTCCAAGAAATGTGAAAAACCGATACGTAATTTTATGAACGAAAGCGTTTTTTCATCTGCCGTGGATATAAACGGATTATTACTATAGAAATGTACGGACAATACAAAAAAAATTTACTAGAAACAAGGTTTTAAATTACGTGTCAAGACATAAAAGAATGAACATTCGCAGAAATTTGCTTGAATTACAATGATTTCAAAATCATGTTTCTACAAAAATTTCAAAAACAGTAAGTAAAATTAGTAGAGAGAACTGCTTTGATTTAAATAAATTTTATTGAATCAATCATTGATAACATTATAAATTCGGCAATGCCTAATCAACAAAACTTTTTCTGATAGTTTTTTTTTAATTTTACGAATCGAAAAGTAATTCTCGCCAATCATGCTGTTTCGACTTCCAAGTGATATTAGAAGACATATAAACGATTAAAATGAATGAAAAATAAGTTTCAAAAACTCTAAAACTTTTATATTTCCAATTAAATAAATTTTAACCTTAACATGCTTTCCTTTAAAATAAAAAACTCTTCATCTAATTTGCAAAAAAAGTGCTGTCATTCCTTTCAACTCCTCCCAAACTGTAAAAATTGCTGAATAATACGTTAAAAAACTAAAAATCAATTTCTTGCTTTTTTCGTTGTTGTTTTTTCCTGAATGCTTACATAAAAACATAGAAGGGAACCATTTCTCGTTTCCGATTATCAAGTCTTTTATAACTAATCGATCGTTCTTTCAAAACAAAATAAAAGTGATCGATACAAAATACTTTTGTTAATGTATTTCCTTCAAATTTTTTGCTCCACCTTTCTTACATCACGCATTTATCTAAACAAGGAAAATAAGAATGCAAGTTAAAAGTCAATTTTCTCTATTTTCTTCTTTGCATTATTTCACTTATTAAAAACGTTCTGAAGCATTCAGCTAATCAAACAAATTCTTCTTTGAGTGGTTATCCCAATAAAACGACCCGTTCAGACCATCAGGTTACTTTTAAATAAAATAAAAGGGTCATTAAATCTTAGGTATTCAAAGAATTTAGAGGATGTTTTTAGGAAACATTAGAATGTATTTGATTATTGATAAAGAATCACGTTTTCAGGAAAATAACAATTCACTATATCGGAGTTACCTCCCTCTGCCAAAGCACCCGGGGTCGTTGAAAGATCTCCGCCACGATAATGGAAGAGGGAAATTAAAGATGAAGTTCTAAAGGCCACGACTCAAAAGCATTCACAACCACGATCTAACTCTTCCAGTAGCAGGTACGTTCCTTTAGTGAAGTGGAGATAATTCGACACTACAACTTTGTTAGTGGTGCAATCAAGCAAAAGCTGCTTTACTTTTTTCGCAAACTCATAGCTGCGTAATTCTGGTACCTCCCGGTAGGATGAAGCATAATAATTAATCAGAATTAGCTGTTAAAAGAACATTTCACAATAAAAAAATTTTAAACAATAAGAAAAGTAAAATTAAATTGCAACGAAATAACAAATATGAATGTTAAAGTTAAACTTATATTTAAACGCTAACGTTTCTTTACAAATACATAAAATTATAATTACACTTAAGATTTATTTAAGAAGACAAATATTTTTTAATGTCACCAAATTTTATTTCAAGAAAGTCAAGCCGATAAAATAACACTTTTATGATTTTTAGATTATTATTTACATTTCTGAAGAAAGATTTAACAATTTCAACCGCATAGAAATGCCAATGAAAGAAACATTTTCATTTTAAACTTTTATTATATATATATATATATATATATATATATATATATATATAAATTTCGGTAAGTCTTCCAAAGTCATTGCAATCGTACTTTGATGATAGGAAGACATCTTGATTCACTTTCCAATTAAACTCTCCTACTTTATGCACTAACTCATAATTTTTATTAACTGATCTATTAAATTGCAGTTCCATGCTTCTAAGACAACTTCAGTTAACTGATTTCTGAGAGAAAATATTTTGAATATTTCGATCTTTAATTTTTATAACAAATATCCTTTTTTACTCAACTTTTTAAAAAAGTAGTCATCCTTATATCCCCAATGAATAACATTAAAACACAATTTCGTTTTTTCCCGCTCATGTTCTCTAGTTCTCCAGAAAATATGTACATATATTTAATATTAAAAACTTAGTAAGGAAATCTGTAACATGAAATGGAGTATAGTCTATATATAATGTTCCATGCCATCAATGGTGTTAATCGCGATCAACTACCAAGTTGGACTTAAGAAATATGATTAAAAGTTTATATCATTTTCAGTGAATATAACTAATTATTCAATAATTCAGTAAAAATAACTAATTACTAATAGACTTGTAAATTCAAAGCAAATATTTTGTGTGGATAAACAAAAACTGTACAAGCTTCGGGTTTTATAGTACTGAAAAGGAAAGCTGTATAGGTATATACTCTGTACAGGTAGAACAGCCAAATCAAAAGTTAGCAACGAAATCTATTTTTGCGCAACTTGAGTTTGGTTCCAAAGACGAAAGTGAATGACCGCCTATTCGTTACTAAGCTGTAAAGGAAATTAAAAAGACGAAATCGTAAAACACATAACGCACGAAATGTTCATGGCAACCTAGAATACACAGCAGACATTATCAAATGAAAGAGAATTTCATCCGACACAGTATCCATACAGAGAACATTATTTTAGCAAAATCTAGAAAAAGATGAAATTTGATACTACGTTTTAAAGAAAGTAATTACAAAAATATTCAATTTCCAAACGTTGTTCATCTTATTCGAAGCAAAGGAGACAGTAATATAAAAAAGACCGAATTAAAACTAAGAAAAGTGTCTTTATGAACAGACTCAGATATATATATATGTATTAGCTGATATACTCGGCGATGTTCAGGATAAAAATTTACTGCCCAATATTTTTCATCGCTTTTGTATAAAAAAGAAGAAAAAAATGTTTTTATAGAATGAAACGACTTTCAATTAAAATGAGATTGAACCAGACAATTTTTTTAATCATAACTAATTCTTGTGTGTGTGTGTGTGTGTGTGTGTGTGTGTGTGTGTGTGTGTGTGTGAATTGTTAATAATTTCTTTTTAAAATCTTCTTTAGTCTTCTTTCATAACTTCTGCTAATGCGTTTTTACAATATTTCTTCAATTCTATTTTTTTCCCTTCAAAAAAAAACACCTCCACAACTTGTCATTGTGTGCGAAAGGGTGAAGATTGTATAAAAATATTCCTTCCAAAGTTTCTATGGAATAGCGGTAACATTTCAGTCAATTTCTAATTAATTTAATATTTAATTAATTCTTTGGTTTTAGAAAATGTGTCAGTATTCTTTCTCTTTAAACTGTGAGTATACAAATTTTGGTTGAATTCGATAGAGTTGTCTAGGAGGAAATATTGAATTAATATATATAAATATATAATCACGACGACTTATTTATATTAAGATTGCAGACGGAATTTTGAAACATTTTGCAAGGTTTTGTCGATTTAAATACAGTTATTAATACATTTTTAAATGGAGGGCTTTTTTAATAAAAATTCTAGCTCCAAACACGCATTTCAAATAAGTTTTACGTAATCACAATTACAGGAAATCATGGAGGGAACAACAATCCGAGTGGAACGCGATCTCGTATTTCCCACATGAATCACAAGGTAACTCTGAATCGAATTTTGAGAGCATGGTAGGTTAAATGAAAAGAAAAATCATACATTGAAGCAGTTTACAATGTTACAAAATATATAAATATAATTCGTTCAGGTACGTCAGGTTTAAGACGCTTTTCTATTTCAGCTGCTGTTTGTTATGTGTATTTCCAGAAATTTCGAAAATCTTGCTTTTTTTAAAATCGTGCATATTCTACGAATAAAGTTAATTTCAGAAGTTTTAAGTTAGTCAAGTAATAAAAAAATCCCCTCAATTTTATAAAATAATGAAGGAAAATTTCAAGTGGAATATGATTCATCTGTCATAATAAATATGATCACTACTGATCAGTTAATTAAAAACCCGTTGACGGTTCTACTTTTTCTACTACCTAATCAGATAGAATTCTGTTCAAGGAATGCATCGTCATTTTTTATTAAATAGAATTCGTAAGCAAGTTAGGAATCAATACGGCACGCATTTCCCATAGTTTTTGCATAGAATAATAATGTTCAAGAATAATTTTAGTTCACAAGCACTAAAATACGAAAAATAATGTATGAGACAGTTCGTCAAAAAAATATGAAGGGATTAAAAAACACAAAAGATTTAAGAAAACACCAATTTCGGGGGTCAGGTGTAGCCTTACAGCTCGCTTATGGCTCGCATCAGAACAAAACCTACCGTTTTAAGTACTTCGACCCAATGTCGGGTCAAAAAGTGATGGTGAACTTTTTTTAAAGTATAGCAGCAAAAAAACATTACAATTTTTAGATATGATCAATAGGATAACAGCGCCACTTTTA
Organism: Argiope argentata; assembly: GCA_026289955.1. Classification (NCBI taxonomy): domain Eukaryota; kingdom Metazoa; phylum Arthropoda; class Arachnida; order Araneae; family Araneidae; genus Argiope; species Argiope argentata. The sequence goes on from JAOUZG010051061.1 coordinate 2,575,986, forward strand.
TCCTTTTTATTATTATTACTAAAGATAACATACTAAAATACAATTTATATTTTTTTGAGTTATTTACATATCTTTTCTCAATTTCAACAAAAGAATTTTTTTTAAAAATGAGTAACTGATTAAAACAATCAATCAATCTAACTGTAATAGAAATTTTTGGAATTGGATTCTGAACGTGCTTTAAAATTCCGGACGAGAATGAGATTACTTTAGGGTTTTTTGAAAAGCAGGATATATAAATTCTTAATCTTCCAGGAGATACAAATGCTGTATCGTTACTCCCTCAGACATTTGTACCAATCGACACAAATGGGTTGTGAAATTGAATAGAAGAAAAAATTTATCCACTTGCATATATATTTTTTTTAAAGCTGAAATTTCGATTACATAATGTTTCCTTAACCATGGTTAATTAAGAAAAAAAACTAAAATTACCGCAGCAAAGAAATATTTTAAGATTCAGGAACCAGGGAATTCTATCATAAAATATGAAAACGGGAACATTATCCAGTCAGAAATTAATAGTTACCTTTTAGAGGTTTCTAATATATTAAATCTGTATCAAAAAATGAAATCAATCAAAAATAAAATGAAAAACCAAAAAATGTTTTAAAAAAATAATGTAAACTGTGCCTTTTTATTTTGCAATGTATCGAAATGTTAGGGTTTTTTAATACAAATTTAAACTAGCATTATAAAATAAAATGAATCATAGCATGTGACTTAAACGAAAAAGAAATATTAAATAATACATCGATTTAACAGGACGAAGTGAAACCCAGCAGAAAATAAAATTGATTTCCCTAAGCTTATTTCATGTTTTAGAAAAACTGAAATGTTGGAAGCTCTCTAATTCAATCTTTTTGCCTGAAAACTTAAAATAAATGGAAAATAAAAAAAAAAGTCTAAGGGAAAATTATTCCGTTGAACTGCGAAACTAAAACGAACTCTAAAAGAAAGACATTCAAATGAGAATTCTTACAAGCATGAGTTAAGAAACGAAAACAAAACAGCGCATTTTAAAGTTGTAACCAGCTTTATTATTTAAACAAGTAAACAGAATAATATTACATGCAGAAAAACGTCAAAAAATTATTTTTGTATAAGTAATAAAAAATGTAATGGAAAAAAGTTGATTGATCAAGCCAACTATGATATGATGACCGTATTGTGACGTAGTAACCTTTTAAACTTAAATATATAACGATTTAAACTGATGCCTTTGATTTGATATTTGACTATTCGATACAACAAACATTTGATGAGTAAGTTATTTATTTATTTATACAGAGAATATCAGATCAAAAGACCTTGAATAACTAAAAAGCCCTCGATTAATTATCCATATTAAACTGAAATTATTCAGAAAATCGTTTAATTGTCACAACATAACATCACTGTGAAACCATAAATAGATGCCGATGTCACTTAAAATATACTTATATTCACTGCTGCGACATCTTTTTACAGCATGCTACAAAAGTTATCTATTTGTAGTTTCATTACCGTGGTTGTAACGTGATGATAAACGTTTTTGGTAGCATTGCTAGCATCTGAAAAACGCCATTCCTTTGTTCTTAGGAGGTATGCATAAAGCAGAAAATCAAGGAGATGTGAAAGCACTCACAACGTGTCTTTCCTATCATTAACCTTCTCATTTACTAATTGCGATGGGGTGGGGTTCAATGGCCGACCGGGGCGCAATGGTCCGTAGTCCCCTGCCGTTCCGCTCTGAAGGAGTACCTAATCATCCATCCGTCCAAAAAACATGGCTATTTTTTTTTCCTTCCTCTGTTTCTATCTACAAATGCACATATGACCTTCTCATCTCAGGTGATCATTCTCACGATTATATGGGTTTCGAAGGAATTCCTTTATTTTTTTTCCATGTTTTGCAAGTTTTTCCCCCTCTTTCATTCAGACAATCGCTGTGATGAACATTGCCCTTTATGTAATTTACTGAGAGCAGGAATATGAACCAACAGGTGACAAGAACATTCAAACAATCCAAAGCAGAAAATAGGCCAAAAATAATTGCTGTTTAACTTATAGTCTTCTCTAATTATGTATGTCGATTATACTGATGTAACGGATCACAATTAAAACACTGTAGTAAAAAAACATTGACAACGTAACCTTTTGTTGGATTCTTCAAAAAGAGTAATAAAAATAATTAAGAAAAACCATCTGTATTAATATATTTAATAAAACAGTTATCAAAAATCTATTAAAAGACATTATCTTAACCCATCAATTAACATTTACGAGTCTTGTTTGCCTTCTACAAGTCAGCGAAAGAGTATTCTTTCAAATTTAGGCTAAGATTAAGAAGTTCTCCTTTTGATCTTTTCATAAACTTCAAAATGCCTCGACCAGTGCAACACATTTTAATTGAGCTATGCAAATAAAGCCGTAGTGGTTTTATAATGGCAGCGGTGGTCTAATAAGATTTACAAACCCTATTTTTAATCGGTGAGAGCTATCCAATGCAAAGCTTCACCATAATAATCAAGAAAATACTGTTCAGTTTTCCCATAAGGCTTACTTCATAAAGTTGAAAAAGTCAGCCCCCGACCTGATCAATGGGATAACCTCCTAATATTTTATGCAGAATGACAGCTCAATAAATCTAACTTTTTTTCAATAATGAAGAATAAATACAGAAACTCCAAATGATTATAAACATTTATTATCTGACTTTTGTAAAGTAAATAAAATTGCGTAACTTTCTGGAATGCAATGAATGTTAATATAGCACACACCATTAAGCAGGAAACTGCTTCTAACCGTTCTCGGTGTATATCTATTCATTCAAATATAGCTTAAATTGTCAGTGCGAAGAATATTAGGAACTGACGCTACATCAGAAAGTAACATAATAATTGTTTTACGCATCCTAAATTTGACGAGCTTTTATAGCTGTCATTTTTTGGCGTTGCTGTGCCAAATGCATCTTTGCTTTAAAAAAGTGCTCTGAGAAATCAAACAACTTTCATTTTAAATATAGTTCTATGACACAGAAAATCAAATATTGAAATAAAAAGAAAAGCAATTGCAACAAAAGAAAATAATGCAATATTTAGTAGTTCAAAATTCTTTAAAAGCTCTCACGCAAACTTTGTATAATATTAGGATATTCAGGAAGTATATGATGCCACTCAAGAACCGAAAGCATCGAAAAAGGTGTAATAGTTTCGGAAATAAGAAAGAGAAAAAAAAGTGTTTTTAATTACATACATAATTAAATTACTGTTCCAAATTGCAGTGTATCATATCTGGAATCAAACATGAAAGAAAAAATGTTTCCAAAAAAGAATAGCATTAAGGCATTTAGAGTACAGAATTCTATTCGTGATCAAAAACAGAAATCATCCAATATTCGGTAGAGATTTTACATGATTCATGCAATCAGACGTCAATTTTAAATATTTTAATGGATCTTGAACAACTGTAGGATATCCATTGTAAAAATCAGGAAAATTCCTTTTCGACTGGGGCAAATTTATTGGATCATGAAATAGTGATAATACAATTATGTAAACTACGCATACATTATATATAAAAGATTGCTATTGATGAAAATGCAACCATAACAGCAAAAACTGTTCTACAATGCTTGGATACTTACATGATACTGTACGGCATTAAGAATATCAGACAAGATTGTAAAGATATTGTACCATATCTTCTGTTAATAGGAAATAAAACAGAAAAATCATTTTACTTTAAAAGTATTAAATGGAATTCGCTTCAAAAAAAAGTCGATAGCAGTTTTCTTTTTCATTGATTCAAAATGTATTTACTTCGAAGATTCACACTGCAGTATAAGGTTTCGTAGAGCGATCATAAATCTATTAAAAATACTACATCTCATTGCTATCCTTACATCTCAAATTATAGTTGCAAGGCGAATTAGAACTACTAAAATCAACTTTTATTTTCTTTTCTAATGTAACTGTATGTAGATATGGCAGTTCAAAAATTAAGGAACTTGATAATAGAGCGCACTCATACTGATGTTTTTCACACCAAAAAGGTTTCCTTTTATTTCCCCTTCCCATATAGCTAAAAGTGGGCAAGGCAAAACAGAAATATGAATATATTTGTGTTGTTTCTAAATGTCATCTCAGTAACAGGAGTCAGTCAGCAAATCAATATACTGACAGTATACAACACATGTTGCGCATGTATTGAAACGTACAATACTGTCTGTAACAGAGATGACATCTGAAAGAATAAGAACGCATCGACTAGGTTTATATATATAATATTTAGCTGTTTCTCAAAGATACAACGCTACTAAAAAAACAGAACAAAAAAGAGTAAACTTTTTTTTTGTATCGCACTGATTTGAATGCGTTTAAATGCGCTGTCAATCACGAAAGGATTAAACAAAAAAAATCCATAGTTCAATATATATTCATTTTGATAAAAATTGGAATTCATTTAAAATAATAACCCTATTTGAAAAAAAATTAAGTTTATTTCGATTAGAATTAAAAACATAGTATACTAATAGTTAGAATAGTATTTTAAAAAGTACAGCAGATATGTATGTCTAGGAGCATTTTTTTACATTCCTGATATGCTATCAAAAATGCTAAGAATTCAAGTCGACAGATCGAAATGTAACAAACGAATTACAAATTTAAATTCTATTAAATATAATGTAAATCAAAGATATTGAAGATTCCAATATCCTTTTTCTCTGATGTAACTATTCCTGAAATATTTTATGAATGAATGTTATGATCAAGATCGCGTGTCTCTGAAATGGCGTCACGCGTCTATCACTCTACTATAGTTTAAACACCTGACTAAAGCTATTCCAAGACGTCAGCAATTACAATTTCCAAAAATAGAAAGATTCACTTATGAATATCATCTTAAAAATATTGCTGGTCGCCATATCTTTCAGTTTTTATACCTCAAAGAATAAATTTACTACAACCCTACCGAAAATTACAGTATTTAAAAGGACGCTTAAAAAAACTTAATTACTTTCACAGTATAAAACGGATTTCTAACATTTATCCGATTACTTAGTTTTACTTAATTTTCTTTGAAATTAGATGACTTTCTGTTTTAGGAATAAGTTGTATTAATCCAACTACGAGTAGATGGAATAGTTGATACGTAAATGGATTTCACGTCAACGGGAGGGAGAGAGGGGCGAAAAAGGAATATAGATGCATTGAGCGCCATGGAATCAAAGCGACATGACGTATATGTGAATTTTAGAGGCCAAATGTGATGAGAGAACGGAAACGTCATACGTCGTTACAAGTGCCATTTATATTATCAGTCATCGATAAGAAATAGAAGAGAAAAAATATTAAATTATGCTCCGGACGCCACTTACCTTCAATACGCTACTGCTTTTATATCATTAAGGAATGACTCGATTTTAGCTTATTTGATGTGCTTACGACTCACGAACAAGACGGTCAAGCGGTTACTAAAAACTTCAGCTTCACCATCATTATGACCTCCTAATTTTTCTTTAAACCAGAGAAGTAAATGGTCTCATCCGAGCTTACTAGAGAAAATAAAGAATTTTTGAAAAAAAAAAAATGGAGAAAAAATTCCAATTTTTTCTGCATTGATGAAACATCGAAATTGTATGCCTTACTTTTAGTTTCAATTAGATGAAAAATACTTAGCCATGATTGCACTTCATACTCAAAAGAATTTTCCAATACAATTTTTGATTCACAATATATATTCTTTTACTAATATATCAAAACACGTTAGTTAGATTTAAGCGTAATGAAATGTTTCTAACAATAGGCCTTTCCTAATTTGGGATTTCAAACCTTTTCTCCCTTTGGTACCTCTTTCGAAACTGGAAATCCTTTGGACTGACCCCTTCAGGACTGACTTTTGAAAAATTATGCTTAAGTATGTAACATCAAATTTGTATAGGTTAAGAAATGCTTTCCAATTTGTTGAAAGATCTATAAAAATGAAAAACAGTATAAAACAGATTCTGAGGATGAATATAAATTTCATAATTATTACAAAAAAAATTTACAACAGACCAGTTTTGAGGGAATATTTTGAGTAATAATTCCACCTTGTATTCAGTGCCTCCCTAAACTAAAGCTACTTCAAAATACATTGGTCTTCAGATATAATCATATTTTTAGTATTTGGATTAATCCTTAAAATATTCTGGCCTAATTACTTCTAGAGGATTACATGGCAATACATATGCGAAAATTATATCACGAAACCTTACTTACAAATCCGTAACATTTTCTTTTAACATATATCAAATTTTAAACCTATCTGTAACCTACCTTATTTTTTAATCTATAAATTACCTCGAATATACCATGCAGAGTCAACATACAATAACTTGCAAAGAACAATTATATAGCACTCCTAGGAATGAAATTTCAGATCCAAACATTTATCTAATGCCAGAACATATCTGTACAATCTAAAAAAATAAAGCTCTATTAGGACGCGACTCAAGTTCTAAGAATAAAATATTAACCAACTAAATCCGCAAAACTAAAGTTTTATTAACTATCCATAGTAAAAAATTAAATATGCAAATAATTATACATTATATACAATTAAGAAATTTTACACTAACCCTCAACCATGTTTTCACAACTCTTTAATTAAATAACCCCTCTCTGTTTTAGAAATGTGTCACCATACTGTTTCAACTATGGACTACAAGATACTTGAAAAGTTTATGTATTACTTGCCATTTTTTGTTATCGAAATATAACTTCTATTAATAACTTGATTTTAGTATAAAATGTTACAAATGTCATAATTCGATGTTTGTGTTAAGCTTATGCTCAATGATTTTGAAGTTAATACCAATCCTTAATGAAGTAATCGTCTCCTATTCATTGAGAAAAAGAACTATTAAATACACATTGTGCTATTTTTGGACAGGGAAAAAGTTAGGCAAGGTTTCCAGAAAAATGCAACAAGCGTAAAGTGGCGACTACCAACCTTCCCTGCCATTTCCGGCTCTCCCAAATAAAGGACGAAAGTTTTCTTCGCTAACACTTCTTTGTATTCTGAACGTTCCTTAATTCCACCTCTTTCCTTTAAAATACTATTTCCAACAAAAAGATACTCAATACGCAAACTGTCTCATATATTAGCTAACGAATTTTCTCTCATTCTACTTTTAGAGGAAGCCATGCGACAGATGCAACGATACGATCTGATAAGACTCACTACCATCTCGGCGCCCCTGAGGAGAGAGAGAAGTCTTGTCGGCGCTTACTCGTAAAAGGAGATAGCACACTTCAAAAAGTCCCACAGTCCCACAAGAACTTAATTTTCTAAAAGTTAACTGTTTCATTTATTGCAGTACTAAGTGGCCACAGAAACTTTAAAAAAATGTTCTTGACTTAACTTTTAACATTTCCCTGATTTCCGGCTACTAATTACATTAGTGTGCTAACTTTTTCCTTACTTAGAATCACTGTATTTGTACAATATATATTATTAAAAATACTTTTACTAACTATTTAATAGGAAAAAATAATATACTTTCATGGAATTTAATTTTTAAAAATAGAACAAACATCCTGCAAAAAATACTGGGAATTTTAACAAAATTCTTTGATTTTAAAACTGAATAAACTACTCTTAGCAATACAAGTTAAATTATTTTAGCAGTAAAAGTTCTTACGATCGTTAGACAAAATTTTAAAACAGTACTCAAAACCTAATAATATATATTCAAGCAAAGATGTAAATGATAGAAACTGACAAAATATTACTTCAAATACTATTTTTTTTTATTTCAAATCATAATAAACAATAACAAATCCTAAAAAATTACTACCTCTAATTAAAAAGGTTTACTTTAATAAATGAATAAAAGTACTTTCTTAATTTCATTTATTAATACAAATTATGCAAGTTGTAAGATGCTAATTTAAAGATAATAACTGAAGTAACAAATAACAGATGCTTGGAATTACAATTAATATGCAAAATAATAATAATAATCAATTATTAGTTTCAAAATGGAAATACCAATCATTAGAGCAATAATAAATACTTGGTTTAAAACACTCTGTCCTGCTTTAAATGAATTTAAAAGTTCTAATGGCTGCTTTTCGTAAAATTTTGAGGTTTAGAATTTCTTCCCTAACTCTCTTTTTAAAGATGCCTCAAGAATTAAACTTATTTTTTGTTTATTTTGCTTTTAATTCTTTGAATAAATACCTCGCTTCCCTTTTTCTTTCCATGTTTTCGCTTTATTCCTTTTTCTTCCTTTCGTTTCTTCTCTTTATATTCTTCATATTTGGCTCGTGATTTTCTTACACTTAAAAAATTACACGGAAGTACCCAAAACAAAAAACTGGCACGCCTATCTAATATCGTGTAGAACTCCCACGAGCAAGTGCCGCAGCAGGACGTGGCATGGATTCAACTAATTTGTGAAGATATTCTGTAGACAGTCCACACCATGATTCCTGCAGAGCTGTCCACAAAGCCACAGGAGTGCGAGGTGATGGTGAACGCCTAAGGAGAGCACATTACACAACATTCCAGTTATGGTTGTTAATGTTCATGTCAGAAAGATAAGGTGGCTGAGAGAGAAAAAGAAGTTCAGAAGAATGCTCCTCAAGCCACTCGATAGCTACTGTACACCAGTGGGATGGCGCATTATTCTGTTGGAATGGTCCACGTCCGTTAGAATGCACACAGGACATGAATGCATGTAGAGGATTAGAAAAGATATTAAAGTACCAATGACCTGTCATGGTCGAGTCTACACACATTAACGGTCCCATTTCATGTTAACTACAACCGCCCTTTATCCTCACAGAGCCTCCACCAGATTGAACAGTTCCTTGTAGGCGTTAGGGATCCATGGTTTCATTGAATTTTCTACACACCCGAACATAGCCATCCACCCCATACACTTGGAAACGTGACTTTTTAGACCAGACAAAGTTTTTCCAACCATTAAGAACCCAGGTAAGGTATAGAGTTTTATGTCGCTGAGTCACCATTGGTACACGAGATGGTTTGCAACTGCGAAAGATAATATCAATTGGGTTATGTTGCATAGTGCGTGCACTGGCATTTGTTGATGGGCCAGCATTCAAATCCACAGTAATTTGAGGAAATCTTGAACGTCTATCTCGTGTAACGACTCTTTTCAGGCGTCGATGATCCCGTTCTATCGAGGCCTTGTTCAAGTCACGCCGCTGTCAGACATTTGAAGTTTTACCGGAAACCTGGTATTAGCGGTACATCTTAGAAATAGTCGGGCACGAAAATCCAAATTTCATCTCTACTTCGGAAATGCTGTGCTCCTTCTCTCTTGCGTCGTTGATTAGATACCGTCAAAAATCGCTTAAATATTGATATCTTACGATTATAACATCAAGAATCGATGTAATAGCCTACTCAGACATTTGCTGTCTTATATACGCACTGTCGACCGCATCGCGTTATGCTGATTTTTTGAATACCTCCATTATGCTACACCGGTTTTTCTGGCTCTTCAGTGTACTTATTCTATTACTTGCTAGAATGCTGTCATAAACAATTTTCTTGCAATAAATGTTGTCTTAGAGAGAATATAAAAGAAGAATCTTTATAGATCGAAACTCTTTTTTCAACATTACCGTTGCAGTGAGAAAGTATCAATATCATCTTTAATAATTATATGGCATCATTACAAGGTTTTGAGCTGAGAGCAGGTAAAACTAAAATTTATTCACTCCTTGTTCTTTGGAAAGTGAAAATCAATCGGTCAGAAAGTTTCATTTAAGTTACTGCAAGTAGCATTCAACAGCTTATCATTCTTCATAGCGTAATCAAATTCTAAACAGTCGTCATACTCATACATTAAATGTTGCAGATTGTTTTAGTGAGGCTTTAAATGTAGACAAATGATAGCGCGAAATCGCCGATAGCACGAATGCTTAGCGTAAATTGCACTCGTCCGTAATTTCCCTTCAGTTTTAGATATATTTACGAATTTCCCTCACTTTTCCCTAAAATCCATGATTTCTCCGTTCTGCCATTACCTTGCTGATGTAAAATCTCTTTCTTTTTTTTTAATTCCAAAGCAACATATAACAAAATAAGGATTTAAAAATTTTCTATAGAGTTAAAGATGACGTAATTTTTCTCCATATAATACGCACTTTTAAATTAAAATGGATTATTTCATGTTTGTAAAGGAGAAACTTAGTAATCACCTTTTCATGTATTTTGTGATTGTGCTAGAATTTTCAAATATTGTATGCTTAAGCGTTTTCAATGAAATTGCACTATTTTAATATTTTCGAAATTAAATAATCAGCAATCAAAGATTCATAAATTTTTCATTCCGAAACCATAGGCGCCACAGGCTAGCCAATTTTAGAAAAACTGATTTCCAGTTGCCATGATATTTATAATCTGAAGTATAAATAAATAAATTAAAAGAATGGAACTTTCACTCATAATTTTTTTATTTTATTTCAATTTATTCTCAATTACGTAGTAGATAAAATTGCTTTCAGGGCTTCAAAAGAAGTAATAAAAAATATATCTTTACAGTAGTAACACAAAACAAGAGTAAAATAAAATTACAAATTCTCGCTCAAGACAAATTAGTAATCTTTTTATACAGAAAATTACCACAAGCCAAAAGTGAAATATTGAAGAGAATTTAAAAGAATAGAAATGTTTAGTCCATGCTGAATAAAATCATTGTAATATATTACCAGTTTCGGAAGCTGATCATGAGCGCAGAAAAAGTAAATGACATCAAATAAATGCCAACGAATGAGCAACTCCCCGGCAGGGAGTGCCCACCCTAAGAAAATGCACGTACACCGACAAACGTTACATAACTTTAAAATAAATAATTATGATAAATTTATAAAAATTAAATTTATTAAAAACAGTTTTTAAAGCACACTTTTATTAGCGTGCTAAAAAGAATTTTTTAAAACTATTTTGGACATTTTAATGCTCATTATTTATTATTGTTAATATTATTGAATTTTGAAATCAATTTGTGTCTGAATTCGGTGGTAGGTGATGCCGTTGGCATACAGAATCAAAATTTAATCAATGGTTAACAAGTAATTAAGTTCTGAAAATATTAATATAACATATCATTGAGAATGCATAAATGAACGAAATTTCAAAGCTTTGTGAGATCAGTGAGAGAAATATAAAGCCTCTCCAGCAGAAAATCTCATTTTTGCAAACGTGAAACAAAAGTACAAAAAGTTAAATAAACTAATAATATATATAGAAAAATAAAATATATCCCTCCTTTTTCCACTAGTCACTTTCAATTAAGTAAAAAAAGTTCGCATTTAAAAGAAATAAGCAGCAGGATTTGGAAAAGCATTCATCTTACGTGATTACGAATGATCCAAGTCTGAGGAAATTATCAATGATACATGAAACGTAAAATATATTCCATACTCTGAAAATAATACATTTAAAACTACTACCAAAAAAGCAGTGCTGGTATTAATTCCTTTGATGAAATTAAACTTTTGTTTGTTTTTTAACCATTAGGTTATAATTTAATTGATTTACTCTACTCTACACAATTAGACTTGGTCAAAGGTCCTAGAACTTTAATTGAATGGATCGGCAAGAAATAAAAAAAATATTTTAATTTCAATTAAGTTATACAAAATGTTTTCTGGCTATATAAACAGTCTCAGTATAATATTACAAATATAAACTTTCAGTAAAAAACGTTTCAGTATGTATTATATTCACATTCATTTTGAAAACTAGCAAATTCACAAAAAGTTTTATATCCACCGACTGATGTTATAGAGTTATAAGAAACAGATTCTAACAATCACTGAAGTCTTTTTTTTTTAATCATCTGAGCAGTTAAAATATTTCAAATTAAAGTATGGGAGATGATGATTTAAGATTGAGTAAGTACAGATGAGTCAATCTCAAAGTTTCTATTTTCTTAGACACTGCCTGGTTCCAAAATAATAATAATAAATAAATAAGTATACATATAAAATAAATAAAAACACATTTAACAGACTGCTAAACAATAATCAACTTCCAAAATGATATTCATTTTTAGATCAAATTAATAAAAAAGTTTCAAAAATATATTTAACATGGAAAGTAAATATTAAAATTATACTTATTCTAAATATAGAAATCTAAAAAAGATGTATATTAATACGTGTAAAGCAATCTCCACAAGCTGAATTCCCAATTGAATTATAATGAGATTTTTTTTATATAAAACCAAAAGCAAGATTACAAAAAATTTATTGCAAATGGAAACTGTTGATTTTTATATGCACTGCTTCACTCCTTTGCATCACCATCATACTTTCGAACCCATTTCTTTTGAATGCGCCTAATACATTACAAGCAGACAAATCATCTGCTGACACAGGTGTGGTTAAAATTGCTATACTTTTGAAGCTATTCGAAGAAATCTAAGCAATCAATAATAATAATAAATGATGAAATGAAAACAGACAATCTCATGAAATTCAAAAATCTGTAGTAAGATTTCTTTTATTTTACGTACGCTTAGTCTTATTTTAAAAAACGAAAAGCAATTGTTCCAGCGCATTGCCCATGGGTTTCGCTGAACTCTTAAACAATATGAAAGAAAAAATACTACTTCAGCAGAATCAGAAAAACAATTCAAAAATAAATATCACATAAAAAGCAGTATTTTTTAGGGAAAATACCATTCACCAAGATTCATGCTGGAATCCATCAAGTTACAAAAATAGTAAAAGCCATCCCTACAGCAAATATAACGTAATATACTGATACATTAACTTGGATCCATCTAATCAGAATTCCAGTGTTATGCTCTCCTTGCGTAGGTGACAGCACAAAATTTGCCACAAGTGAGTATTTTATCTTGCTCCTGGCATGTGGGCGTTTATGAGCATCCGGAAATAATCTTTTCAGGAAGAAAAGGTCGTCGTTTCTAGCGCCGTTTGGCAAGAATTAACATTAGATTATTACTAACAACACATCGTGTTTTAGCAGTACAATTATAAAAACATATAGTTGCACACCTTTAAAAAACACATCCCATTTGTTTAACAAAGTAAATTAAAAACAGAATTCGGGCAAATACATCCTATTCTACTACAGAAGAAAACAAATTAGTTTCACTAATCAAATTTAATGGTTATATATCTAAATAAAAATGAAAATCATGTATACATTTCAGGTATACATATATGCATGTTCTACATTTCCTAAATAACTCGGATGGATTGAATCAAATGCTGCAAGTTTTAGCATAAAGACAATTAGAAGAATATTGTCGAATTTTAAAGTGCAAAAATTAATTAAATATTCAATAAATTAAAAATTAATCCGAATGTTTCCCTTCTAACGTTTTGAACTATCCCATCAAAAAAAATCTTTAAAAAATTATCTTTGTTTTAACAAGCCTTTTGAATGCATTTTATTTATTTCTTTTATTTCAACATTTATGAACAAAATTTTCAGTACTAACAATATGCAACAAATATAATACCTAACTTATGGAGAAAATTAGTAATTGGTGGTTTTAAAAAGTTGTGAGATTCAACTGATATCTTAATATTAAATAATAATAATTTTAAAAAAATTCAGACTATAAAAGGATTTCATGTGTTTTAAACAACAGTAATTTTTATAATACAAACATTATGCAGGAAGGAATATTAATCTTGAGAAAAGACACGTATATCAATTTATAGAATGTTAGTAGAGAAGCGACTCGATTGAACAAAAATTTTCCAAAATTGTTTAAAAGCTGAGCCAACTGCGATCACAATACGAATTCTAACACATAGCCAATAAGAGACGGGATCTTTCATATTATAATTTTTAAAACTACGGTCCTAAAATTTGTGAAGATTATTTAAAATCTCACAGTTCTAAACAATACATTGACTTGCCGGCGTCCTGGGTTAGGGGTAGCGCATCTTCCTCGAGAGTTAAGCGTCCCGGGTTCGAGTCCCGGTTCGGGCAACGGTTGTTCTTCTGTGTTCTATATGTAAGGTGTATGAACGCACCCCCCCCCCCCCCTGTTAAAAGGGGCTGTGCAAGCGACTGTGACGAGTGAGTAGCTAAGTCGTACTCTTGGCCCTAGTTGGTGCTACTTCAAAACAGACGCTACTTTCGGCTTAGACGCTACTTTCGGTAAAGACGCTACTTTCGGCTTAGAACTCGCGGATACCTCGGCGAAGCTTGTCCAGGGCAAGTGCCACTAATAATAACTGCAACATACACTCACTTTCAGAATCCGAAGAAGAATTAACTTTCTTTTTGAAAAATAAAAAAATGTATATATCCTTAAATATGTTTCCCTTTACCAAGTCAATTCTTTTATTTCAAAATGAAGCTTAATAAACGAATATAAAATAATAACCTCTCATTAAATAGACTATTTCTACAAAGATATGCATAATACTACGAAGAGCAAAATATCAACATCATTTCCTTAATTAGTACAGTCTTACAAATTAAGTCAACAAATTGACAACTTATTTTAAAATATTTTAACTTGACTTATATCCATAATAACCTACGAAATAATGAAGCTCATTTTCGAAGAGATATGATAGAAACAAGTATCAGTAGAATCTTAGTTCTTAATAGCAGGAATCTCTTTGGCTCTTTTTATTAATAATTTTCTTTCTAGATAACACATAAATAATAAGACTTTATTTTAATATGTAGCATAGCTCATGCTGCTGTTTTTTGTTTGCTTATTTGTTTTTGTTGTTTCTATTGTTGTGTTTGTTTTTTAAGTCCGATAATTCACTGGTTTTCAAGAAACCATAGTTCTTGACAGATTTCAACTTAGAAGAGATTGGTGCATTTCCCTTCCTTGTTTCAAGATTTTCGGTCTGTTTGCTTACTTTATTGAATTAACATCGTATTCGAAGTTAAAATAAGGTGGGAGGGAGGAGGGAGTAATATTGAGTGGTTGTCCCTAAAAAAAGTAATAAAAAAGTAGAATTAACGTGTTTCAATTTTTTGTGTGTGGGCATTCCGAAATCTATTTACCTTTCTAACGATATACACAACATTTACCATTTCTAACGATATACACAACATTTATCTTTCTAACAATATACACCTTTATATCCATCCCTTCAATCTTATACACAACAAGGAATTCTTTCTATAACCAAGTAGTTTCTTTCATTGGCATATATCGCTATTGAGACGATAGATGTACTATCATTAAAGAAAATAAATCCGACTAAATCCTGTTCCGATTTTTTTTAAAAAATGAAACAGCATTTTTGAAATGTTAATATAAATCTAATAAATAAAGATACGACAAAGTATTCAAGACATTTCAGTTTATGATCGGAAAAAAATAACCCAACGACGAAAAAGGAATGGAAAAGGAAACCAATTTTAATACAATCTAATTAGTAGGATTTTTTAGAAATGTATATAATCTTGAATTGCAGAGTTTAACACTCATAAGCTTTTATAATTGTTACAGGTCATTTCTTGAATTACTATATCTAACTGATACACTGTAATACTTCGTCATTTAAATGAATATAAATATGAATCAAAATTTCTTTACCATGCTAGATAACAAGAAATTAATCTACATCTCTTAACCATTATGTGGGCGTTTTTAACAATTAAATTTGAAAAATAAATAAATAAAACGTCAAGATGATGCACAATCTTGAAGGGTGAGTCAGAGGCCCCATCGGAGTGCAAAGGGTTATTACTAGGATAATATGTAATAAAGAATTCATAACACTGCAAGTTAATTGGGCAACATGTCTCAGCGCAGAAGTCTTTAAATACGAAGTGAAACTTAATATCTATTGACTGTAAGTTAGTTTGGAGCCATCAAATTATGTATAGTGACATGAAATCTAATAGGGTCAAACTTGGACGACCAGTCGTATAATAAAATATTATGCACTGATGCATATGTGAGAATTAAGCTGTCAAATATACATGTTGATATGTGATACAGAAAGGAGTGCACAGTCCATTTTTTATACCATTCCTGTAACCAAAATCTAGATCTCAATCTTCTCAATCCAATGCAGGCAAAAATATAAATCTTGACCCGATTTCAACCCCATTTTCTTTTTCTGCTACGCTCTTCCTATTCTTAAAAGGATTTGGATCTACTCGCCATTCGTAGGGCATAAATAAAGATTAAAAATATACTGCGATTAAAAAGAAAAAAAATCGTCCACTTCTGAACGGTTAGTAAATAATCAGGGATAACCAGCAACAAAAACATTTGTAGATGTTGGATTGTAATGCTATTTTATAATGTATGATAATCTGTTCTGAGTGTTATTTCTTTAGTTAAATCAAAGAACATTTTGTGCGCACTATGCATATTAATTCACAGTCAGCATTTCTATAGGTACCATATTTTTTCATTACTGTAGACCAAAATAGAAAAATTCATAAAAAACGTTTTCTTATCTAGTGATTTCAAGGAGAATTTTTGTCTACTAAACTTAATTAAATTGTATATTATAAGTTTGATTTAAATGTTTTCATTTCTTATCTCAGATAAGAATAAACGATACGCTAATTATTAATTAATGAAATTAGCAAATCAAATTAATTAATTTATTTTCTTTATCTCAATCCCAAAAATATTTTAATACACCACCACTAGAAAAAAAATTGAACCTTCAAAGAGTTCAATTTGATACTTTACTTAATATATATAAGTATTACTTCATAATTCGTAACTTATTATAATAAAAAGATATAATAGTGAAGCTAAGGAAAAATGAGTCAATTTATTGCGATGTAAGTTTTATATAAATGCGCAACAATATCCAAAATAGTTAGCCATAAATCTAACCTGTTTTGTTTACGAGTTATTTACAGGTCTCTTTATTAGACTGCATAATATTAAGGACTTCAATTTAATTTGAAAAAACTGTTGGACTTTCTTGAACTTATATTTAGTGCAAAAGATAAAGCAACATTTCAAATAAATTCTTGTTCATCATTCAAACAAAACAAAATGAATAAATACTTTCAATGAAAATGGGAAATAGTGATATATTTTAACGTAGTCGTCTTCCTCCTTCATTTTTAGGCCGAAAATAAACTCTTGTCCTTGTGAATCCCCAAGACTGTTATCCGGCAGCTGGTCTATCACAAGGGAGTTTGTCGTGCATGTGCTCTTCTAACAATCAATCCCGACCTAACTTAATTTATAACTTCCACGCGATTGAAAAGGATTTCCGTTATGGTATTTTCATTGACCTTCGGGGGGGAAAAGACAATTACAACTATGAAAAAGGGGGACAGATGTTTGAATAGTTTTTATTTGATATACAGCAATTTTAAGTTGGCGCATATATAGCACACAGACGAACAATCTACTGTAAAAAATAAAGAGCAATCAAATTTGTACCATCAAAAGTGGACAATTTCCTAAAAATGGAAAAAAAATCAAAAAATTTTATATACAAGAAAAGATTTGAATTGAAAAGAAGGCAATAAAGTATCTGAAAACAGAGATTTTATATATATTGAAAATATCGCGTACCAAAAATAAAATGGGAAAAAAGAAAAATACCAGAATTGTATCTTAACCCTTTACATTCGGAAAATAAACAAATCGATGCAAGAATTATTCACGTAATACAATGTCTTGTTTATGGCCATAAAAAATAAATCTTATCACCCTGTAGGAATTTTTAACAATCAAAATTAATAAATAAATAACGTCAAAATGGCACACCGTCTTGAATGGTGCTTGAGAGGAGAAAGCCGAGTGCAAAAGGGTGAAATAGAAATAAATTTGAATGCCTTCATTTTCTTAACAAAATTCTAAGAACCAAAGTAATGCTGAACTTTGTGTTGTGTTGATAATTTTTTTTTATTTATAAATTAAATTACATTCTAGAAAAACCAATTTCTTTCACTTCAAGAAAATTGTATCGATATAAAATTAACCTTCTTATAGCTTGAAATTATACTGCAAAAGTCAACTAGACATAAATGATTTTATAATACTATGGAGTTATATTTTATTTAAATTCCATTATTTTAACAAAGAATTACATGTCTTAGGGATTCATCAATACTTATAAGACTTTAAAAACAATAACACAGATCATTAAATTATTAAATATATTTTAAAAAGTAAAAATTATGAAAATCAGTTTCGAAAGCGTTCAATGAAAGTAAGTCAATCCTTACATATCAATACAAAGTATAATTTTTTAAACGGTCTCATGCTTCAAAGGCAGAGATATATTTATTTATGATAGTAAAGAATCGATAATCCATATGATATGGCATCTGACCCCGTTCCAGCAATTGATATCTACTTTTTAAAAAAATACCAAGAGTAATGACAATAAGCATTTAATTATAAATTCAAAATGAATAATGAAGCTGTCCCGATAAGAAATTATAAAAAGCAAGAAAGTTTAATTTGTTGCATTCTATTTCTATTTGCAATTATAATCTTTAGAAATAAGAATAAACACAGCATTCTATTTACGAAAGAAAGTTTTACCTATTTTTTAACAACTTTTATGATATGCAGTTAATAGTAATTTAATTTTATCAAACCCCTTATAAACAAGCATATAGAATTGATCAGTTGATTGTTAGGCTGCTGTGCCATCTAATCTTGGTGGTGGTTCTTATAATTCTGAAGAATGATAAATTTATGAAGAAATGGTACTTGCAAACTTCCATGCCATATCATCATAACTTATGAACTTCTACATATTTAATTAGCTAAAGATGGCTTCTGCGTCGTAAAACACAAACTCGAACATTTATCGACTCCACGCACACAAAATACAGAGAATCACAATAAGAATATACTAAATGTCTTCAGTGATCAGTTACATGTTGAGTCTTTACTAATTACGTTTATATGGTTTTGATAGAAAAAATTTGCCAAGTTCCGTACAGTTTTCCTATGTTCTATTACATCAATCGATTTCTTCCTTAATTAAAAGTATGCAAAAATAAACTTCCAGTGCAACAAAATTCTATTTAATTATAGGAGAGGTACATTCTAATTGGAAAATGCACCATTTTGTCCTTTCACGTAGAAATTCAGTTTAATTTTCATTGCTTAAATCAGAACTTCGTAAATTTTGTATCACGCTCACCCTTAGAGATGTGCAAAATTTTTCTTCGTTTATAGGTTGTTTTTTCCCCCAATATTTGTGGGTAAAGACAGTTAAAAATCTTTAGAATTAAAACATTTAGATTTAATTTATTGAATAGTTATTGTGCATGAAGATACTGTTCATCCGTAACTAATTAATAATCCGTATTTTATCACCCCCTTCCCTCCATTTTGGGAAGGAAAGAAGAAAACAATTTACGAAACCGTGGTTTAAATCATTACTTTGCATCAATTAATAACATACTTCACACTTCAATTCAATAATGCTATAAGTGCGTTTAAAAATGAAAGTGTATACTTGATAAAATATCAAAATATCATATTTCCACACACCACACATTGCAAAATACGCACAATTTTAATAAAACTTCAAGATCTATTGCTGACGTTCGGCAATTTGGGTTAACATACAGCAAACACAAATCTCGCACAATTTGAGGGCAGATATATATATATGAGCAACTGAAGTATTATATGAACAACTGAAGTATTTTTTTTAAACTTAAGAGTGAGACAGACGCTTTTAAATATATATATATATATATATATATATATATATATATATATATATATACAAGTGTTTTTCATCCGTAATATTTTTAGTAAAGAAGACATACAAAATTTTGATATGACAGTGATATATTACGGAATTGATTAATTAATTTTATTTGAAATGTCTACATGTTGCTTAAACTGATCGAATAGGGGAAAAATGTCACTGGCAATGTTTTTATTCAAATCTTTCCTTCTGTGCCTATGAATGCCTGATAAAAGAGTCACTGTTCCTTGAATACACCTACTTCACGAGCTTTTAAAGACTTCCTTTGTCAAACAGCGAGGGGACCAGATTTTATTGAGTTACCTCATCCTCGTTAAGTTCTCGGAGGCTGTAATTATGTTATAATGCAGTATATAATGAACATCCGCTGGTTGGACCATGTTTTCCTTTTCGATCCCGTTTCCTGCAATTTCTTCTGCTTTCATCGCTTTCCACATAACAATGAAAAGCTTTTAAATGTCTTTGCCCTGCGTTCTCTCATCTTACATAACGGGGTCGCGATTGTTATTGACATTCTCCCCAATTCCTACAAGAGTTAACTTTTCTAAAAGTTGTCTCGTTCCTTGTAAAATATTTGGCATGAATAAAAAGACAACTTTAAAACTGTATTTCATATTGGAGTTATCATTATGAACAACTGAAGCATTTTTTTAAACTGAAGAGTGAGACAGACGCTTTTAAATATTTTTCGTCTAATGAAAAATGTTAGTCAAAAGTAGATTCAATTCAGTTTTTAAAAAGTTTCTAAAGGCATATTTAAGATAAAGATTCGCAAAATTTAAAAAATTCTAGTTTTTCTAATCTCAACAATCTCACTGAGTCGATCAAGAATGAACCAGAAGATATAACGAAACCTAAGAATTAAATCAATCCCAACACCATTAATTCTGGTAGGGAGAAAATTAATTTGTCTTCTTAAAGATGTCATGCATTGAATCAAAATTAATAAAGCCATTTTTCAAATTTTCGAATAAGAACCAAGCAACATACAAGTGTTCCTCTCACTTTTCCATTAGATAAATCTAGGAGAATCTTAAATGACAAAATATGAGCACATTCAGTTAATAGGGTCAGAGACATCGCTGAGATAAGAAAACAGCGCAGCATTTCATATCAAAATATCGTATGTCAAATACCAGAAATAGTGAAACATACGAAAAAAATAACATTTGGATCAATTAGCGCCATATGATATTTTCTGAAAACATACAATCCAAAATTAGATGCAAATAAATAGCATAAATACTTCGCATCAAAAAAATGTATTGGAAATTTGGCATTTGACAAAATAATGACAATATATATTCTCTCTGGCTCAATAATGGTTATATAAACAGAGATTTTAATTTCTTGCCAATAATTTTTGTCGAAATGACAAAAATGCATTATATGTAAAGGGAAAAAAACTATTGAATCTCTTTAATAATATAAAAATACCGATGTTCATGAGTTTATTTAATCAATCAATTATCTACAATGAGCAAAAAGTTTCTCTTATAATATGCATCAATGTCTCATCTTAAAAATACAGTCTGTAAAATGTTTTTAATCAAGGGTCTCTGGAACCATGCTTAGTCATGCTAGATGAAGTTTGGGAAAATTCGGTAGATTTCTACAACGGATATCTTAATTTGACAGTACATCAGTCAGACTTCAACACGATCTAGCATATAAAAAAATTCTTCCTTCGCTTCAGAAAAATATTTTTAAAAAACGTAAAGTTTTTTTTTAATTAATCCCAAACTCAAAACTTTGTTATAATATTTTTTTTTTCATATAATGGCCAGGGACAAAAATTCACTTGCTATTAATAGTATATTAGAAACATTAATCTCCGAGTTCAAAATAAAAGTCCTCGATTCTACATTTCGTTTAAAAAGCAGAAATGAATTAAAATAATTACGTGTTTCAATTCCTTTGACTATTGATCACATGAAAATTATCTAAGTTGGTAACAACTGTCACAATTATATGAGAAACAAAAACTAAAAGATGTCATTAACCATAAATAAAATGCATGAATGCTATTTCTAAGGTCCCGAATAAAACACTTTCAAATTAAAAACAAAATTGCAAGTTTAGAAGCAAGCAATACTTATTTTACTACATCAGACTAAATCAAGAATTAGATCTGTAATTGAATGTAGAACTAAAACAATCACGATTTGATTCTGAAATCGATACAAATATCCTGATCTTATTTATTTATTTTTTTAATTGCGCGCATTCTTGTCGATTTGAATCCAAGCAGACGGATCTAGTTCAGAATAAATACACGAAAAGATAAGAATTCAGATTGGCATCCCACTACAATTAGATGATCGTGAAAGTTTACCAAGTTATATCATTCAAAATCTAACTATTCAAGGACGCAAACAAATTCGGATTCTCTCCCAAAACACTGAACATGCACCTCAATCTGAAGTATGGAAGCTCCATGCGTCTCAACTGCAATTGGGTTTGCAATGCTTTGCTTTGCTTTATAATTTTGGTAATATTATTTCTCTTACGCCAAAATTTTAGCTATGCATCTTTTCTCTCTTTCTCTCCCTTTGTCTAATTTTTTTAATAACGTTTTCTATTTACATTAGGAGCTTCGTTGATGCTATATAATTAATTATAATGTAAATTGTACTGACGTTTCTCGAATTGGCAAACCATTTCACTATTTTTTTTAAGATTACTTCTTTAATGGTTAATAAATAAATGTGTCATTATGCTGGGAAATCTTTGTGCTTAAAATAGAACACTTTATATTCGAACGGATTATGATATCGAATTTTCGCAGTTTATGATAATTTTTAAGTGGTTACTTAAAAAACATTTTCGTAGGATAATCGTCGTTCTCTTTCACATATCTAATTAACAAAACGCCAAATCATATATTCATTCCCTATCCAAAAAGAATGAGCAAAACATAAATACATGCACAAGAACTAAATGATGCAGGTGCATCTTTCGATGATACGCGAAATTACATTTGAATGTTAAGGTGACAAACACATGAATTGTATCCTTAGGCAAAAGTTTCATAAAATATGATTCATTAAAGTTTTGAATATATATTGAAAGTTGGAAGCGGATATGAAAAGACGTGAGAGCGATAGATAAATTTACTACAGCTATTTATGTAATTATTGTAGCACAGCCTCTAATAGTCGTTTTTTATGTAGAATTGTAGCTATTATTTCCATTTACGTAGGATTATAGCTATAAACAACTTTGTACGTTTCTGCTTATATTCTTGAATTACTTTCTGGTTATGCTTTTTTTAAAGTATTTTTGTCATTCCAGATCTGGTTTGTATTTTCACCTAATATTTGTGTCATTCATTTATTTTTCCCTTTATATAATGGCATAGATATATGATTTTAGATATTGATACATTGTTTGATAATGCTGTACAGTGTACTATGTCTTCCATATTTTGGACATAGTGATATTATGAGTGTTACTACTTTCACTATGTACTTTTCAACTCAGTTTTGTGAACCCAGAATTGGTTTACTAACTATTTAAGTATTTTATTTTAATCGAATGAACCCTTATTTATCACCCATATTCTAGCGATGACTGAAAGCCTTTCAATATCACAAAACTTGTATGCTCGTGGTATGCGAACTGAAGCTAAAGGCTTGTAAAATATAAAATTGTCGATAATCCTATTTTTTCAAACAGCAGATTTGCTACCCACTTTCAAGAGCACCAGGAATTCTCAACTCCTCGCTGCTCGTTTCAAACAGTCAATGGGGCTCCATTTGTGTTTCTTTGTCAAAACAAAATGTTCGCCGCCGTCGCAAACGTTCAAAAGTAGCATTCTTCGATTCCAAAAGCTTATATGATGAATCGGAAGCTGCAGGGTTCATCTAGTGAATACCCTTAGACTTCCCAGAGAGTAACCAAAATAGATAAATAAATATAAAACTTCTTTAAGAAAAGTGTTTGCCTTCCAAAGTAGAAAGTTTTTCTTTAGAACCCAAAGATCTTCCAATTCTAAATGAACAAATATTTTTTTAACTAAAAACTTTTTTAAATTTTTTTTTAACTGGATCCATTTATGACAAAAAAAAGTTTTCTGCGGCAAAAATGTTTCTGAATTCGCATTAAGTATCACAAAAATTCTAATATATATTAAATTGAGTGTAACCATCAATCTTTTCTTTTCAATCGAATGTATATGGAAATTTTTCCAATAAAAAAAAATTGTTAAAAATGCTTTTTGTTTCCAAAAGTACTTTGAAATTCATTTTATGCTTTAACTTTTCATATTTTGCTCATAAAAAATATCTGTATCA
Source organism: Argiope argentata (assembly GCA_026289955.1). Classification (NCBI taxonomy): domain Eukaryota; kingdom Metazoa; phylum Arthropoda; class Arachnida; order Araneae; family Araneidae; genus Argiope; species Argiope argentata. The sequence goes on from JAOUZG010051061.1 coordinate 2,599,969, forward strand.
ATTATTAATTAGTGTATAGTTCTTTTCCTCTTGTATTAATCACATACTTTTAGTAGATAATATCGCATTATCCCGCTCTCATTTTATTTCAATTCAAGACGTGTGGCGAGAGTCAACGATGGACGGAATAAAATAAATTGTTTTCGTTTCCAGTGGTGGTCAGTGTTTTAGCAAGGGTAAATGGCACCTTGGGAATCAGAATTTTTCACCCTTTTCATTATATCTGGTTATAAAAACTAATACAAGCACTAATGTTATGTAGCCGTGTCGCCCTCTAAAAACAGAGTTCGAAACAACTGTATGACTTATCCTCCCCCATTAAATTTTTTAATTAGTTCACCAGAGATAGATTAACTTAATTACAAATTTGTATTTTGATTGATAATAAAAACTGGTTAAGTGAAAGTAGGCAGTTCAATAAATCGACAAAGCATTAACAAATAACAAAATCCTTCAAACGTAATAGAATAGAATACCAGTTACCCGAATTATTTGAATAAAGACTTGATTTGAATTATCAAATATGCAGATAATTAGACATTGACTAAATAACAAGATTATTTCTAGGGAGGAGGAGATTAATTTACAACATTTGACAAAAATAATGCTTCTCATATTCTGCATACTTAAATACAATATTATAATATCACCATTTGAGCACATCTAGGTTGTATCGCCGGCTTTTACTCGCTTTTACTTGAGATTTTTATTAGTTTCCCCTTCCCCGAAAGTTAATTTAATAATTGACACTAATTTTGCAAATAAATGGAATTGCATTATATTGGTATGTCATGCGTATGGCACCAATTCTGTTGACCTTATATGTCAAGACTGTCATAGCTACATCTCTACCGCTATACAATTAATAGATTTTAAAAGCTTTAAAAATCGTTCCGGCAACTCCACTAAATTAAATGATCCTAAGATATTACTTATGTTAAATAAATACAAATTCATTCTTGCAAGTGAATACAAAGAGTAAAAATGCATTATTTTATATATTTTTCCCCTCTTCTAGATTAATATATCTTAATCCTTTCGATTCGGCCAGTGGGAAGTAAAGTTTTCATATTTAGTAAATTTGCTTGTTCTAATTGTCTAGTATTACAAGTATATAAAGAGTAAATAATTTAATCATCAAAATATTTGTTCTAAAGAGCTTGGTAAATCTCCACGTTTCCGCCTTCCTAAAATTCGAAAAAGCTATTTTTGGAATTATATCAATCAGTTGTGTGTGTATGAGAATATAACATTCGTAAAACAAAGTGAAGGAATGGAAAGAAATTTTGCACATGGTCACTAACATACAAACTTCGGGTCGATGCCCAGTTTTGAGTAACATTTTTCTATGAGAAATCATATTTTTCCAAAACTTTGGATTTTTCCACATACTAAATATCATGGAAATATACGAGAGATTCGAGAAGAACAATATCATTGGCTTTATAAGGGACCTGCAGAGCCGGCCTTCTCTATAAAGCAGTCAGGGTGCAAAAAAATGTTTAGGTCCCTAAATTTGTTGTAAAGTAAAAAAGAAAAAATTACAAACACCAACACATCGCTATTGCATGTTTTTTTAATATTAATTACTTCAAGGAAACTACAATTTTTTGCAATTTCTTTTTCCACACATAGTATAGCAAATTCATTTAAGCGTTCTGAACACGTACTTGACCGAAAATAATTCTTTATTAGTTTTAATTAGTTGGAAGAGCACCCAGCACTTGTTACAGTAGCCAGCAACATAAATAAAAGTTTTAATGCAGTTAATACATTTAAAAATAAACCATTGTAATTATTACTAAGAATGTATTGCAATATGTGTTGTGCGTTATTCATGTCTCTTTCATTCAAAATCAAATCCCATAGAAAAACAATTCCCTCGATTAGTTAGTCATCTACATCTTTATTATAAAACTTTAAGAAGTTTTTGGAACATTTTTCTAGTTCTTATCATACTGATTTTCCAACAATATTAAACATTTTATAATATGAATCCTCAAAGTAATATACACAACTTATAACCTGGTAGGTGAGATAAATGACCATAAATTTGCTTACTTAATGTTTATATGTTACACACTGTAATCTACGACTGTAATACATCTGTAAACTTAGTATACTTCCAAACGCATCAAATGTTCGATTAAATTTCTTCCTCTCTTCTTTCCATCCCGCTTATTACCATTCACAAAATTATTTTAGTTCTTAATCATATTGGGGCCCCTCAATCGCGGAGCCTCGGGGCATAGCATCCTCGCATCCCCCTCCAGCCTTGGGGGCCTGGTATTGTAATCTTCATTTATCCTAAATTATTAAAAGCAAATAGATGTATAGAAGAGGCAAAAGTTATACACGTTTACTTGATGTTCCTATTCATTTGCTGAAAGTTCCATGTTGACATATCAACCCACTTGCAATAAATATAATACTTTAAGCAGTCGCACAAAATTACTGATTTCGCGAACGTTCGTTTGAAAAAGACAGAGGAAGAAGACTAACAAAGTGGATAGTGAAAATAGTTTGAGCATCTAAAATTTCCCTTATTTTAAACAAATATTAAAACAAAAAATTAGGGATTGTATAAATATTTGGGATGAAATTACTCAACTGAAAATCCATCAACCAAAGACATACATGGCTCAAGGTCGCAGTATTATTGACATTGAATACTAAGAATTGCGTGAAAAAGTAGAGTTGTTCGGAATGTTATATCTCATTTTTGTACAATATTAGCGAAAATAAATATTAGTTGTTATGTATAAGTAACAAGATGTAGTCCCCTACCCTCAAAATCATATTTATGTTACTATGGTTATATTTTAAATTAGAATTATAACACACCGGCATGCTTCTAAAAGCACATTATTCAGACATAATATAGGCAGGGAACAAAAACAAATAGATGAATTGTGCCAAACAAGCAGAAGTAAAATAAATGCAATTAATTAAACAATAAACTGAATAAATTTATACAAAAAGTGCTTGAAATATTAAAAATATTGTAGAGTTATTACAAAGTAAAAATATTAATTGATCTCAAAAATCATAAAATTTGATTTCGAAAACATTGCAATCCACATTTCCATGGAAATTTGTAATGCCTAGTCATTTGATCTCCATCACATGAAAAAGAAAACAAGCAAAAGTTAACATTAATGACGCTTAATAAGCTAATATAATATAGAGTCAATGACTTATGGCAGTTACATGTTTTTTCATAAGCAGGTGTTCCAATGTTTTAATACACAATTTTGTAAAAAAAATATTAATAATAATTGTTATTGATATAAATGTATTGCATAGTCTTTACAATCTCGAATTGACAAAGAATCAAATATTTATATCATATTTTATATTATTATCTATACTTTGAATCATACTTTGTTCGGCAGGTACTTCTAATTGAATGAATAAATGCAAACCCTTTTCATATATGTGGTTATAGTGTATTCTCATAAGTGGCACTTAAAGGGAAAAAAATCCAAATACAATATATGTAAAAATTAAAATTCTTTTCATTTGTTAAAAGAAGAAAATACTGAACTGAAACACTAGAATATTAAAAGATTTTAAAAAACATCTTTATACTTTAATACAAACCACATATTAATATTAAAAAATCCCTTTAAATATTCATTCCTCAAATAACAGGATAAATCAAAAGACTAAGTTCTATGAACTTGTATAATAACTTAGTATTGAAATCCAAAATTAAATTTAAAAAATATACACCTTTTTTCTGAAAGAGTGAAACAAAGAATTTCTATAAAAAATGTAATGTAGATTTTTACCTTAAATCAATCAAAGAGTATCAATCCAAATAAAATATCAGAACAAATTTTTATATAAACTCAAGTTTATAAAATTGAATATAAAATATTTATTTAAAACACATACTTAAATCTATATTTTGAATCATACTTTAATCTTGAAAAATTACTGATAATTTCAAAGCCATGAGTTTTCAGATAACAGTATAATAAATTATTACATTATATAAAAGATGAACACTTTCTCTAAAAATAAAATGTTTTGAATTTTTTTTTCCTGGTTTACTGCAATGCTGCTTTCTCATTATTAAATTTAGTCAGCTATTTCAAACACAAGCATGACTTGCAAGAAAATGCATCTCTAAATTACTGCTATTCTTTTTTCCTTTCACTATGTAATAAACAAATATCACACAGTTTCAATTATAGTTCATCTCAACACATCACTTATTAATGCAATAGGTGTGGGAATACGACATTCATTTTTTTAAAAATTAAAATTGTTAAAAATTAAGATAGAGCTTCTCCCTGGTCTAAATATAAATCAAACTTTGTAGAATATTTAAAAAAATTAATCACTTCAATACAAAAGCAAAAATATTTGTTGAATGAGGACTCTAAGGTATCAAATGTCTCTATGTAAGAATGGATCAACAATGAAGAGACAAAATGCAAAATAACTTGAGTAATTTTGACAGAATATTTAATTAATCAGTATTTAAATCTACTATATCAAAAATGAAATGCAATAAAAATTGTCTTTAAAAATAAATAAAAAAAGAAAAATTTTAATTTAATATGAAGTCAACCACACTCGTATGTTACAATGTGTCACATTTTCAAAATAAGATGTTAAGTGACTGCTGAAAAACCTAATATTCTTATAAAATTTTACAATACTGAAAAACTAAAGTAAATAAATTTAAAATATTATTTTTATTATTATTGTAAACATAAACTTTACTTTTCACAAATCATGTCTTCATTATATCTGGCATATTATAATAGGGCACTCTCAAATTAGACTTTGCAAATGAATCTTTCTAACGAAAAACAAATGTAATTTTTACTTTTTATTTGAAATTATGTAAAGCTTTAGAAAAAATTCCAATAATTACGTAGAGATACAAAAGCAAAATACTGATGTCAAGAATTAAAAGCATTTCAACCAAAGAAAAGAAAAGAATAATAGAGCAAATTTGACAACACAATTAATGCATAAACATGCAACACAGAAAATAAAAAACACTGGCATGACACTACACAAAGAAGACAGAACCATGGTACTATAAATATAAGATAAAAACATAACACTACAAAAAAACAAGATGCAAAAAAAAAAAAAAACCTAGCTAAAGAAATTTTATGCCTTAACAGATAAGATAAGATAGCAGACAGACCTGCTTTTAAAATATTTGTGTAAAAAAAATACACTAGTTAACCAATGAAGAAAACCAAGGAAAAGATAGTACATGATCACTAATGGTGCAAAGTATTCAGTATTTCATTCACTAATGTAAATTTTTCAAAAGTAAAAGATATTCACTAGTTATATTTTTTTCATCAAGTTTTTGTTTTACAAATGAGTTCAAGAAGTAAATTAAATAGAATTTCTTTTCATAACTGTCAAAGGTGGTCTACGGTTTATTAGGTTACCCTTAAATCATTGTCATAAAGAATATCAGAATATAAATATTTCTGTATTATCATATCAAAAGAATAAAATATAAAGAAATATCCAATGTGTTAAAAATAACTTGCACTGCAATTTCTACAAGCTAAATGCTAATCACCATTTTTTTTTTTTTTTTTTTTAAGATTGAAATATTTAATTATCTCAAAAAACCATACTTCACAAAGGAAAAAGACAAAATATAAAATAATTTTGAAGTTTATTTTCAAAAATGCAATTCAAAATTTTATTAATTCAACCATATGCTTTTACAAAGAACCATTAACATATGTTCCAATAAAGAAATATTAGAAAATAAGCCAAAAAAACCACACTTTAAATTTGATATTTAAATGATAATCTATAAATAAAATTGAATCAAACTAAGAAATTAACTATGGCAAATTAATAACTTGCTTTTAATTTTTTATAATGGAGCAGTTTTTGAAAAATATCCAACATTATTTTTAAATTTTCAACAACTTCTTGATATCCTAATAACCCATTTCATTCCTTTTTTAATTCACACATGATGTAAAACCTAAAAATTTAACCATAAATAACTAAAACACACTAACTACTAAACCATTCCATACAGCTAAATAATGCTTAACTTATGGGTACATTCAAAAACACATACATTAATTTATATATGAAGTTTAAAAATGAAAACCAATTAATCCTATTTGCATGCCTTAAAATCAACTTGCCAACAATATAATTTTGTTTTGTGACTATAAGATGTTTTTGAAAACCTGATAATAAACTTAAGAATAAGTAGTAACATTTTTTATGGGTAAAGAAAGAAAAAATTAATGCAACAGATGCTTAATCAATGCAATTAAACTGAAAGTCTTAATTATAAAGAATTATCACAAAATTATATAAAATATTCTTTGCAATGGTGATAACAGAAAAATTGTCTATACCCTTTGATAAAAATATTCTATAGCATTATCAAAAATTAAATACTCAAATTTTTATATAAATATTTCTGTGAAATTTATATTCAACTGAATAAAATATAATACTTGATTACCATGTTCAAAACACCATTTACCCTTTATTTACCCAACATCAAAAACTTGTAACATAATTTCCAAAAACTTTCAAAGAACAATTAAAAACACAAGCTATTGTAAAAGGTTTTATTTTTTAGACAAACAATGTATATGGAAAAATAAACTTTATTACATTTTTAATATGCCAATTATGTAATGGAGACAGAAGTAGACCTTTTTAGCACTTTCCTTCCTTATTTAATTAATGATATGCAGTTTATGGAATAATACAGCAACTATTACTGTTTAAAACAATTTGAACAGATGTAATGCTAAACTCAATGCTTAGAAATAATTATAGAACTACAGCATAAGAATAATATCTCAAATTTCAATGATGAATCTATATAATCCATAGTATACAATTTTTAAGCAGTTAAAAAAATAACATTGGCTCTAAAAAAAATATTATTATTATTTTGCTATGAAGTAAAAAAAAAAGTAATGGCAGTGATAGCTCAGAAAAACTTAGTAATATCACACTAATTCAAGAAATAATCAGTTTTAAATACTTACAAAGAAACAGCATAATTTATCCCATCAAGATTGATTTTTTTTACCCCAGTAAATATTTAGTTATTTTTTTATATGATAAACTTCAGCAGTTAGGAAGGAAAACATTAAATATCTATGTAAATTGAAAAAGGAAATTTTTTAAAGTATCTTAAATTATCACAATAAGCTTCGAGACATTTGTTAATAATGATAACAAAACTGGATGATGCATAAAAATAAAGTCTCATTAAAGATTTCAATTTTAAAAAAATAATATAAATACATAATTATAGAATTTATAAAATTTTCAATTTAAAGAAGAAAAACATTCATTATATTTATGTTACTGAACTAAGATTTGTTTAGGATTTCAAAAATAGCTATAAAATCACCTCAACAGTATAACATGAAATTAATGCTTAATAATATTACAAAATTTAAAATATTTAAAAAATCATACTACTCTCAAAGATAAATCAATTTAATTTTAATAGAATTAAATGAAAATGGAGTAAAAAAAATACTACAAGATTATCAAAGCCTGCCTTATATTTTAAAACATTAATTCTTTTCTTGGTAGAGGGAGATTTATATCAAATTAAACTAATATCTTTTCAGTATCAAGCTTATCTAGCAGTTCAAATTAATATCTACTACAATACAAAAGTAAGTCAAGTTCAGATGTTCTATATTCTAGAAGTAAGAAAAGTTCAAAATATATGAGGATCATCTTAATTTTTTAAAATAAATCTAGATAAGTCTTACTCAGGTAAATGATTGACCTTGAAAAGTCAGATCAGTCAGTCGGACAACTTTTCAAAGATGTATTTTTAAAAAAATTTTTTTACTCTAAAACTTATGCTCTATGTAAAGCATATTTGTATTTTATTAAACAAAGTATTTGTATTTAATTAAACAAATTTGATAAATAAATAAATAAAATAAAGCATTATTATTATATTTTAAATTACTAAATTTTATAATGATAGCACAGAATGTAGAGTTTATAATCATATAGGAATGATTTTGTGAGAGCTATCATGTTTAAATATACTTTCACAATACATAGTCTTAAAATACAAATAATCAAAGTAAATTAACAACACTTCAGGTACACAAAAAGATTTAACAACAGCATAAAAAATATTTGAAGTCGGTAATATTCTTAATCATCAATTTAATTGTCAAGCATATGCTTTATATCACTTACAAAAACAACACTCAACACCAGCAATTTCATGAAAATAGTATAGCACCAGAATAGAAACTTCTGTATGGTTAAAGGATCAATGAGTGCTGTCTGTTTATAGTTTATAAAACGAGCAGCAAATTAAAATATGCAATTGTATCATGTTTCTTTTTTTAATTAAATGTTTTATGTTTCAACAGCAAAGTTTAGATTCTTTAAATAAAATCCTTTAATACTTTTCAAATGAAAATAATTACACACTTTAATATCAGTCAATTGTAGGACGTTGTCAGCAAGATTCCAAGATACAAATGAGTCAGGATACCCTTTTTCAGACCCAAAATTTAAATGACATTCATTTAAAGAATAAACATTTATTTGTTTGTTAAAAAAAATTCGTCAGAGGACGATTATTTGTACAGTAAACAAATAAACATTCACTGAATGTATTATTCGCTTACTATAGCGTTAAAAATAAAATTACCGAACAAAATGCATTTGAGACATCTCAGAGATTTTCTTACATATCGGTATCCTGCGATAATTGGAAATAAAACGTGAATAAAATGTAAACAAAAACATGAACTAAGGATCTACTGAATGCAGATCATTACAGTAAATTTCTGCGGAGGAGTAAAACCTGAAAAGAGCTTCAATACGAAAATTGTATTCGGGACTAAGAAAAAAACATGCAACCTTTATTTACAATAATCGATCACCAACAAACTGATAATATTTTCAATATTAAGCCTAACATAATCTAAAGGGGAAATTAATTTTGTTGTCCCTACACAAATTGCATAAATTCAGATCAGAGCCATCCATGTTATAAAATCACTGAAACCCTAATTGATGATGGAAGAAGACATTAGAACCGTGCTCAATGTGTTCTGAAAAGATCAGGTTTTTCCAAAATATACCTGTGATGTTTTTAAACAATACGGTTCTAATTCTTTTTTTAAATAAAAATCCCATACAGGCACACTCACCCCATAAACCAGTCCACGGTGTCCCGAAGATATTCTGGTAGCCTATCCAGCTTGGATGCAGATTGGAGGCAAACACTGGCAAGATAAAAAAAAATTAAAGCAACAATGACCGACTACTTTCACCTAGCTGTTAGCAAGAGATGTCAACAGAACGGCGCGTAAACTTCAACTCAACATGAGCAACCGAATCATTCTACGCAAGTAACAACGCGCAATTCAGTCAATAGGTGGCAGTAGTATCACGCAGTAATCTATGTACGCTGGAGAATCTATTTTGTTTAGGCAGACAGTATTCAAAATGCTGCGTTTTTGTTTAATTCAAATAGCAAAACTAATTACCGCAGAATTGCATTCATTGGATTATTTGACGACATGAGTTTTGAACTCTGCATATTGTGCAACCATAATGGAAAATAATCTTTAGATTATGTGAGAAATAAGCTTTATTTCATCTTACAAAATTAAATATATATAAATCATGAATGCCTAGAAAGATTTCTGAAAGTCTCTTGTTCATAAAAATATCAAATAAGATGGTAAAATAAGTTCATAAGCCATAAATTTCTGAAGAAATAGGTGTTTTTTTTTATTTGCGATAATAATTAAAAATATGTATTCTCTTCGATTAATGTTATTTGGTATGAAAAAGACAAGAAAAGGGAGTTATTTTTTAAATTTTTTAAGTATGAGCATAATCTTGAAGCCCCTCCCCCTAACCTTTTAACTTTGTTATGTCAGAAAATAAACAATTTTTATGTTTGGCGTTTGCTCTCAAATTAGCTTTATTGCTAATTATTTCCAACAACTTAATCCAGAATTATCATGCGAAAAATTTGTTCAAAGCAATATTATTTACTTCTGTATATGTACCAAACTACTTTTCGACAAAGCGATAAATGTTATTTGAATTATACGTAAAACAATGTGTATTATTTCTTTGTTCGTAATAAGTAATTAGATAAAAGTAAATCAACAGATATTTTTAGTTGTAAACAGTTTTCCTTTTTCATTTTAAAATGACATTTCAACACATTAATAAGTTTTTTTTAGTTCATTCTAAAAAAAATTAACTTTTTCTTGTAATTATTTTCATGGTTATTTTCAAAAATTATTTGTACCGAGAGAAAATGAAGCTATTACAGTTAAGTTTTCAATATAAAAATTGGAGAAATTGAATTACAACACATTTTTAGTTTCTTTAATTTCAGAAGTTTTTTATTGCAGTAAATATCTAAATTATTAGCGAAATTTTGTGGAAAAGTTATAATACAGAGAATTGTTTTTGTGGGAAATAAAGGAGAAATTGCTCTTACTTACAGTAGCCAACTTAGCATTTATTATGTTGAAATTATATTTCTTGATTATTTTCCAAATATTTTTTATTCTTTCTTTTGAGTAAATTTGCTATGCAGAATTTTCATATCGGTGTCCGAGAAAAAAGTTGCTCTGAAATGTATACTTACTTAAAATGAGGAAAAATTTCCAAACACACATAAACCATATAAAAAAATAATATAACTCTTCTTTTTTCTTTTACCTATAAAAGTTTTTACAAATATTTAGTATATTTATCAATCGCTTCTTTCTAGTGACATTTCGAAATAATAAAGCGATATAAGATATTGTATTACTATACGTGCTTTAATTACATCACTTTTATTTTAATAACCCTTCTTGAATAAGTATATAGAGGCTTTCTTGAATTTATTTTACAAAACTTGTAATAAATGTTGTCGTTGTTGTTGTTTCTAATGGCACCAGCCATGGACAAGCTTGCTGACGCATCAGCGATTTTAAGCCGAAATGAGCGTCTCTTGTTTGAAGTAGCGCCAACTATGGCCCAGAGTACGACTTAGGTACTCACTTATCCCATTCGTTTGCACAGCCCCTTTTTACAGGAGGGACACATTCATTCACCTTACTGATAAAACACAGAAGTACAACTATGCCCGAACCGGGACGCTCAGATCACAGGGAAGACATCCTACCCCTATGTCAGGACGTCGGCTGTAATAAATGTAATTCTCATTATTGAGTATACCGCGTTCAGGGAAATAAATCGATTATTATTTTATCTAATAACTGTGGTTATTAATAATAACTGACGAATCATACTTATCGGAATTTTTGCTTTAACCGTTACAGATATATAAATATGATTTAAATCATTTTATTACAACTGAAAGGAATTGTTCCAATAGTCCTTGATTTTTTGGGAAGTTTGCATTGAAGACTGAAATTTTTTTTAATGTTCTGTTTCCATTATTGTGAAGTTTCATTTTGAATTCTATGGCTTCAAATGAAGCAGTATCGATTATATGTGACGTTATAAAGACATTTTCATTACTGAAATGGATCGAAAGGAATCAGATCAAGACAATAAGGCGTAAAAAATATATTCCACTGCATCAAGGGTTGTTCTTTTTAAAAGAAGCGTGGTTAAATTTGGAGCCAAATCCGATTATTCATCCGTTGGTTCATTGACTGACTCTTATCCCAATCTATAATATTCAGTATATTCAAGAATATCTTGAATTTCTAAAATATTCTTGTATCTCCTTCTCCCAGAAAAAAATAATAAAACTGATATTTAAAGGAATTTTGAACCAGATTAAAAAAAAAAATAAAGACCTAACGTGTGATGGCCTATGTAAGAAACTTTTTATAATTTAAAACGCTCGTAAGTTCTTTGATTTCTAACGAAAGAACTTTTTATAAAATGGGAAGTTACAGTTTTTGTATTTATGCACAAACATGAAGTGTTAAATAAACTTATTTATTATTTTTATTTTTAATAATTGAACATGTAAATTTTAAATTTTTTTACTCTATTCAGAATTCAAACAAGAATAATAATGTTTAAGCAGCAAAACATTTTTTTTTTTTTTTGTAATTTTTACAGATTGTCAATTGACACAAAATAAATTTTAAATTAATTCATAGTAAGTATTAATTGAAAAACAAAATCTGTAGTCCCATGGATTCTTAATGTAAAAGTTTTTTGAAAATACAAAAATAGCATAACATTTCATATCGAATTGATATCTTCTTTTGTAATATATCAAATAAAAACCAATCATTTTAAAAAAGTGTTTATAAAATTAAGTTTTGTCATAAAAATATTTCTTTCGGAAACATATTTATTGCTTTTGGTTTTTAATTATATAAATTAACATCTCATCAACTCAATCAATTTATATTAAATAAATCAAAAAAGCCTAGTCCGTTGTGCAAAATTTTAATATTATCCAAAATAAACTCGTAATATGCAATTTAAAACTAAAATAATATAAACAGTCGTCTTTTTTGTCGATTTTCCGTTCATTCGTGTACATACGTGATCATTCATGCGTCAGTTTCATAATGATGACCAGCTTACATTAAGTCTAGCAATACGTCAAATTATGCATATCAGACTTAAGCTAAGTTCGACATATTCCAACAGCTTAACTGATCTTGAAGAACAGGCTCACTTGGTAAAAGAAAGCAACCGGTTAGATGGATTCCTGTTTTTGTTTGGATTTACTATAAGAGCAACGAAAGTAACGAATCGTTTTTCTTTGTAGTACATTTTTCCAAAAACTGAAATTCCCCTTCCCTCTCTTATCAGCAATGTTGTGAAACAAGCTAATCCTTTGAGTTAATGGTTTAGTAATAAAATAATTATATAATTAATTATTGACAAAGATAATATTATTGGCCTATAGGCAGTAGCGGCTCATCAGCACAAACATTAAAAAGGCTGAAAATAAATTAATAAATTATCTCTGTCTTTCCTTCTACACGTTACGCTCAACGTAAAATTTCATTTCATTTTTTTGTGATAATTAAGAGTAATTTGTTCCTCATAAAAATTTTCATCTGAATAACATTTTAGAAAATTACCCATTTGCTTTTTTCCGCCTTCGAAGAGTAGCTTCTATCAAAGAAAATGAATATTCCATGAAGCCGATCGGCCGCTATTAAGGCAGTAAAAATAGAATTTAAAACTAATCAACATCCATTGGGATGGTTAGAAGGGGAGCGAACGAAATAACAGAGGCGAACTCTGGATTTGATATAAAAGAAATGATAATGTTCCAAAACAGGTCTGCTCTGATTGCAGCTCCAACGACTCTAAAGTGACAGGGAGATACAACCCTCCCCCTTTAACTTAATTGTTTGAGGTGGGCCTTGATGAACTGCACTACAAATCTAACCTATCTGTGTCTCTTTTGCTTGTTAATTCATGACATGTCGTCTTCTTTTACTTCTTCATCACTTTTTTCCATTTTTGATTATCATGGAAATTTTAGGTAAATGTAGAGGAATTGTGTGAATTTTACACAATTCCAACTGTGCCTCATCATTTGAAAGAACCGTGACCAGGGGCCATTGGAATTCTCTCACTCAAGAAAAATCAATGTAAAAGATAAGAGATGCTTAATGTCGGTAACAAGCAATCGATGGCTATGCCTATTCTTGTTAGGAAAAAGGTATGCTATTTTCTCATTACTTCCACATTGTTTCCTACGATGTGATTAATTGTCGTTACGCTGCATCTGCATTTCTGGAGGACTTGACAATTCGTCAGTGACTTGTCGAAATCAACCGTTATTACCTATGAAATTACTTCTGCTCTGATAGGCCAAGTTGAACACATAATGACGTAGTTATTCCGAATCGAGAAATCGTGTCTCTTAGCGGTGGTTTTCAGCACGGGCTTTGGAGGCTATCGGTTTGACAGCTGGAGAGGGGGGGGGGCTCAAAATTATATTGCATTGCTGAGATGGTGGCATCTTTTTTTGCATTGTAGTTTAATTCACAAAATTTTTTCTCCTTACTCAAAAAAAAGTAAAGAGAGAACGAAAAAATCTGAATGAAGATGAAGGGTGCCAAACGAAACGTAGGAGAAAGAAAGCATGAAATGAAAATAATGATAATAATATATCAATAAATAATTTCAAAAGAACTGATATTTCGAAAATTTCTAAAATATAAAAAAATTACAAAATATTTGCAAAGATTAATAGATCAAAACGACTTTGTCTAAATAAGGTGCAATATATAATTAGCAATATCTTATGATTTTAATATTATTATTAAATATGTGAAATATGGCGTACAAAGACGCTGATTCAAAAGCTTTTTTTTTTTTGACGAAATAGGCAGCTGGTTTTTATTTATTTATTCTGATTTACAAAAATGTTGCTCTCTTCTACATTCTAATTAATATCAACTTGCGTTCAGATTTCAAAATATTTTACTAAGGATTTATTTATTTCAATTTTTTTTTTCAGATTAATGAGGTCCGATTTGCCTTCATTCACAAACTGACTCACTTAGTCGTTCATGGATCATATATCCCCATTTCTACCATAAATGGAAAAAATGGTGTGATCCACCTCCCCTTTGATCTTATGTCGAAAGATTGGCATTGTTTTGAAGAGAGTTCTGTGTATTTTGGTTTCCAGCTTGACCACATTTCTATTACACCTTTGTATTTCCACATAATAATAGCACTTTTTTTAAAAAGATAGTCAGTTTCTAGACGTCTTATAGAGTAAAGAGACAAATAAAAGCAGTTTTTTTTTTAAATTTAAAAATGCTATATTTTTAACAGTTATAAATATTTATTAATTTCCGTGTTTTTTTTTAGTTATTTGAAGATAATTTCTTTGATAGTTTTTTGTATGTACTAAAAGTTTTTTTAATAAAATGTTACGTGATTTATAATAAAATATAATGAATAATAGTTAAAGGATGAAATGGTAATTTTAAATCTGGTTTTTGCCATCTAATTATTTTCGTATTAATTTAATATTTTTAAATGAAAAAATGTGATTTTTTAAAATTCTCTAATAAATAACAAGAGGCTCCGTTCTGCCCCAGGAACGTGATTTCCATGATTTAAACCTTTAATATGCGCTTTTCTGACTCATTCTCAAACAGTAGAAATCATCGCTGAATGAGGAAAAACATGAAGAAAACTTGTTAATGACCAAAAGTGAAAAGGAGGAGAAAGAGCATTGCAAAGAACAATAAATGGACATTTTCTGTGAGGATTATATTTAAAAATAACGACAAACAGTGAATTTGAACTTTGGTCTGTTTATATAGGCTTCGCGAAAGAAAAAAAAACCCAATTAAGTAATCAAAATAATCTTTTTTTAGATTAGTATCAGTAAAATAACATGTGAGAGAAAGAAATGAATTTTCCAGTCTCATTTAAATTGTGAGTGTCTTTTATTATATACCTTAGACAATTTAAAAACATGAAATTAATAAGTAAATAGTTAAATAAGATTTTAAAAATTAAATATTTTACTTAATGCGTACTTCTAATATTAACATTCTACAATTTAATTATTTATAGGGTAGATGTTTATTGAATTCCTGCTGTCGCACCATGTACAATACTTTGAATGAGATCTTGAATTTTTCTTATTTCAAAATTTCTGAAATGTATAGCGTTTTTAGAGGCCACTTGACATTATACCTTTCCAATTTAATCTGGTCTCTCAGCAATTCCAGAAGTAATCATCTGCCACACGATTTTACTCCTGAAATTACTTATTTAACAAATTGAACCTCTACTTCGGAAAAGGTCTAAAATTATCTCAAAGAAATTTTCGATTGAGAGATATTGCTCGTCAGTGCTTCACAGATATATGATATTACTTTTTTATTTTCAATTCATTAAATTACATTTTAAACCGAATGGTATAAACGGATCTTCATTATTATTTTCAGGTCCATCATAAAATTTTGATAGTCTTCTAAAACACACCAGTGACCCATTACGATTCTGTAATATTTCTTTCCTGCACAGCTATTCTCGTAGTAAGGAAGAAAGTTTTATAAAAATGTCTAAGGAAAGCTGAATGGATGCCAGGTCAATGACGATCATTTGACGAATTCGACAATAAAAATAAAAGTTATAAAAATTGCAGGAATTTCGGCGATATCTTTATCTGTATCAAACACGATACTTCTAGAAATTTCCATCCCAAAGATGTTATAAAAACGGAAGTACATACACGAGATTCAATCAATCGTGTATTTTCTATGCAGGGAGTTTTGATAACGGAACGTTTTTTGAGCACTTTAGTGCTACAGTGTTCTTTAATTAGTGATGAACTGTCTTTGAGTGTGCTGTTGATTTCTTCAAATGTGGTCTTTGTTCTGACTGTTTTCTTCTATCTGTGTTTCATGTTTATTTTATTTTATTTATTTATTTGTGTATGTGTGGTATGTGCTTTTTATTGTGTATGTGTGGCTTATTTTTTTATCATCAATAACTTTCAGATAGCATATTATTTTTATTTATTTACTATAATTCATGAGAACACGAAATTCATGTCCGCTTACAATATTATTTAAATAGACATTTGACATTTATAAAAGTGATAAAAACTAAATAAATGTGGTGAAACAAATAGAAACCTAACCAGTTATACTTGACAAAATGTTAATATTATCCTAATGCTTTATAATTCACAGAAAGTATTTTTTTTAAAAAAAGTTATTTAGTTAGAAACCATTAGTTTAGGTTAATAAACATTTTTTAATCGCCAAGCCAGCGCCCTCCCATTCCCTCAGCCTAGCATCCATAAGCAGCTATCTAGTCGGAATTCCTGGCTTGCTCTGAGTGAATAGAATGGAATTTAATTAAAATTAATTAAGTTTTAACCCCAATTAATGAAAAGTTAAAAACAAATAGAATACTGATTAAAATCTTTACCTTTATTATTATTCAGAAATTCATTAAACTTAAATAATAAAAACATTTCAAAAATGTTTTTTTGAAATTAAATGAGGACCATGATTTAATATACTGCATCTAAAAAAATAAAACTAAGAATTCGGTACATCAGTAATCGAAAATATTTTGAAGAAATTTATATATGTTCTGGAGTTTTATGAAATTGTATAGCTGTAAAGGAATTATGTGACTAATTGTTCAATGCCAAATATTAGAGAGTAATTAAATTATTATTTGCAGAAAGAATATCTTTAATTGCAATAGTTTGTTAATAGATCTTAACTCCAGGTAAAAATTTGCTTTTAAGTGCAACTGTAATGTCACAGGTATCGAGACTTAACAACTATTAGCATCATTACCACGAGGCGTAATTAAAAATATAATAATTTAAAAGTTCTAAAAAAATTTATAATATTACATGAAACAACCCAACTTGTATTCAAACAATTCTTGTAATGAAAAAGAAGATTTATGTTTTATGTGAATGGCAACGGTGTGAATAAACAAAAGAATTGGATGCCGAGTTTTGTGAATTATTTTAACTGACCTATTTTATTATAATTTGGACAAAACAACAGGCAAAGAAAAAAAATCGGGCTTTTTTTTATTCAGATTTAATTTGAAATAAATTCATGCCAGCTTCAAATAGCAGCAAAAATATCCAATCAATATCTCCTTTCTACATCCACGTCTCTTCCATCCCATTCAAGATTTTTTTTTTTACTTTGCTTATAATTTCTATATTAATATTATTAATGAAATTTATTCCAGGTTCTGTCAATTCAGCTTAATTTATAGCAATTCTAACCACTCAATAAGGCATTTAAAAGTGTTTATATAGATTTTTTTTTAAAAAAAACTAAATGATAGAATGCTTGAAGAATAGAAATATGACCTTCAGAGTGTATTTATATTAAGTCCAATTTCACATTGTGCCTGGTTAATTAATTACCACCCCTATGTTTCTCTTTCATTATGGAGATATATTTGCATTTGCTTATTATTCAAAAAAGCACTTTAAAACATTTGATTGGCTTTTTGAAATCAGAAACGAACAGTGTAGCAAGAACTTAGCGATTTGAATTCCAGAATTAATCAAAATAACTTAATTTATAAAATTACAAAAAAAAACCTGAATTTATAAATAAAAAATTAAATGAGAGAGAAATAATCATTTTTTTAAAGAAATTTTATTTTTATTTTGAGGAATACGAGCAAAAATTTAAAAAAAAAAAAAACCACCTTGGTTTATTTGTTTCACAATTTTGGGGCCTTTGGTAGAGGTGCCTAAGGAACTTCCCAACCCTAATTACGCCACCGCACGGTGGTTGATTTATCATGGTTTTGGCAGTTGTATTATGGTTATCTGATGGTCTTATCATCACCTTGAAAAGTATTACTGGTTATAAGTATAAAGAAGCTTTGCTGACCAGGTCCATTCTATGATGCTAACTTTGTTTCTGCAGGTAATGGAATTTTCCAGGATGATAATGCTCCTATTCGGAGCATTGCAGGGGAGCTTATCCAATTGTGGTTTGATGAACACGATGAATAAGTGACACATCTACCTTGGACCGCACAATATAATTGAGCCATTATGTTCTGTTTTAGAGCATTCAATCTGGAAACGATACCGTCCACCTACATTACTTCAGGAACTTTCACAATGTGTTCATGAAGAATGGTATAATATTCTTCTAAACTCTGTCCAGCACTTGTATAATTCAATTCCCAGGCAAGTTGTGTTATATGCCTTATTAATACTGTGTTCTTTTGTGACGTTTTCATTATTTCGATAACTACCCGTACAACCATACGAAACAAATGCGAAAACACAGAAAATGAATCCTTCCAGAAATAAATTGAAATAATTGTATATGCCTAATGGCTACGTACCTTCCCCCTTTTCCTAAAAAGAAAAAAAATGACTGGCAATGACTTTTCAATCTTTATCATCAAAATAGCCGATAATTCATCTAAAATATTGTTTCAATCAACGATGATACTTGAATATCACTTTCTAGGTAAAAATGAGGAGGCAATTAACTTCATCTCTATCAATTTTCGCAGTCTATATGTAGTCTCCGTTGGCATTTTCCGAGAGAATATGAACTCATGATTCGCTCGAAGTGGTTAATCAACTTCAAAAAAAGCTCAAAGGTTACATTCTGTTTAAATTTGATGCTCCGGATATAATTTTTATTTTTAAAAAAAATCAGAAGGACGTCCATTACATGGATTATTTGAGAACAAACTCGATATGGACAACTGACCGAAAAAGAAGCTTATTTCTCTTGGGGAAGAATTGAAATTTGCTTATAAAGTATTAAAGGACTACAGAAACATGTTTTACATTTTGTTGCTATCTATTTGAAAAAATACCACTATTTGATTACATCAGTTAAAGTCAATCTTCATTTTATCTTTGCTCCAGAAGGGTTTTTAACTCTCAAAGCATCCCGAATAACGAAAGTTTGAATAATTGAAGTTCCACTTTAAAAGATTTATGGCGAGTATTTTCAAAATCATACTCCATTTCTATTTTTAGTACTAAAGAAATAAAAAAATCTTTTACTGATGAACGGTTTAGTAAATTTATCATCGGAAATTACCATGGATCTTCTGAAATACTTACAAAAATGTACGACGATGTTAAAGAACCTGACGTAATCTAGTTTTGCATAAAATTCACCTTTGTCTTACTGTAAACCAAAACTGTGCCTTGAATATTAATTCCATCAAAGGAAAGGAATTGTATCCAATATACAACTGCTGAAAAAGCAAATTCAAAAATAATTTTTACCTGTAGACGATAATCTACGAAAATTTCAGGTAACCCTGTGGTGCTAGTTTTATAAGCCAGATAACATCTACGATACTCAAAGTGCACTTTTGGTATTGTGGTTATGTTACTTGGCTACTGGTCCTAGCGCCACGGGTTCCTATCGCGACCTTTACGCGCTACAGCACTAACAATCATAAAAGTACAACACTAATAGCGAATAATGTTTGGGATTGAAGACGGATACTTATGCACCAACGTGAAATGTTAAAAAACATGATCGATCGAAGAAAACTCAACAATTTTAATACTAAATTTTTGGAATCTCAGTTCTCCAATTAGAAATTTTCATAAGTATTTATAAAATTGATATGACTGTTGCAATTCGTTGTACCTTTTTTTGGTAAAAAATTATTACCTATTTATAGTATGAAATTCTATAAATTTGAACAGTAGTGGATTTAGGCATTACGCGGTCGTATGTGCATATAATTCCTTTAGTTAGTTTAATTTCATAAGTAAAACCTTCTTAATTGTCTTTTTCATTTTAGTAACTTTCTACAAAAGTATGCGTTTATTTATTATGTTCAATGACTGCACGAGTCATAATAAACGTTATCTTTTCAAGGCCCCCCTCAATAACTGATAACCAAGTGAATGCAATAAATAGGAACCTGATCAATTATACATGACAGTGTTTGTCTTATTCCAATTTGGAGAATTTTTATCTTTTACAAATTTCTTTGGCAACTGAAATAGTTTTTAAATCGACCTGTCTGTATCCCTTTTCATACCAAGAAAATGCCTTGCCTGAAATTCGGAATTGTTTTGAATTAACTTTAAGTACTCCATTCTTCAAGGAAATAAACTTCTTACATTGATGTTTGAACAGCATCTAGTGAATATTTTTCGGAAAACTACTCTACTAAATTCACTGAAAATGACTTCAACTTCTTTAATTTATGCCGCATTGAAACGACAGGAGGAAATATAAAAACTTTAGCAAAACGGTTCTTTGCAATATTTCAATACAAGATAATAAAGTCAGAATGCAGGGAATTGAGTTTCAACATATCAATAATTTTAGCAGTCTTTACTATGACAAACGAAAATTTTCTAAACAGCGATGAAATGCTAGTATAAAATTTCTTTCTACATTTGTAACAGTTAAACTGATCCCAAAACCATTCAAGAAAAATGTTACATTGATATAATAGTAAAAAGTCATTTAAAATTAAATTTCGAATCATTTTCATTAAAAAAAATATTAGCCTGAAATACTTTGTAGTACATGCGTAACACGAATAAAACGTGTATGCGATTTTACAATAAATTGGCCATTCTTACTTTTTATTCAAGACTTGATTTTAAGCTCAAGGAATATTTTAGTGCAGTTTTTGTTAAAGTACAAAGAAAATTTATTCTCTTCAACACAAGCATTATATAAAACATTTTAAAACCAGCAATGTTAATTTCTCTAAAATACTTATTCGCAAATGAATATCCATTATTAAATACCTCATAAACAGAAAACATTCCCTACAGTTAACGACATTAGCCATCAATTTATTCCATTTGATGAATAGTGAATGTAGTAAAAGTTAAACACTAATTTATTTCTGTAAAGAGGAAATTCTGTAATCGATTTTTCACTTGACTACTGGCGTGCTAAAAGTTTGAAATTTGACTTCTTGGCAATACACTTCAATATTTTCAAAACATAGCTATTTGTAAATAATAAACATACATAGTTTTAAATAATATCCTGATTTTGTCCAACAAAAATTAATGCAGACTAATTTTCAAAACTTTTTGAAGGAAAAGGAATAAGAATTTTTACAATTCCATTCAAAAACAGCTCAATTTCTAAACATGTAATGAATTTGATTAATAAAAGCAAACTCCCTCAAAATGATACCCTTTTACAATCAGTTTCCCAATAAGAACATAAATTGCTACCAATATTTAAGTACAATAATTTCAATAACAACCGGGAATAAATAGCATAAGATACATCAGAAGTTATAAAAATTGTCCGTTGTAACACTCGTTTTCAGAATAAGGAATTTATTTTTTTCTCAATGTATTAAAAAATTAATTTGAGAAAACATTTCCTTTACCTAAATAAAAACTGCCCCCAATACCTACATGCTTAGTTAAGTATTAAAGAATGAAGTTCAAAATTTACTCACCCAATGTTTAGCATTACGAGAAATTAACGTTATAAAGGGATTTTAAAAGATCGTTTTATAAATTCACAAAAAGTCAAAATTTTTAAATTAAAAAAAATAATAATAATAACCGCATTAAATAATTTGAATTAAGAAAAAGAAACGGCCTTTAAATAATTTAAATTAAATACAGCAAAGATCTAGAGACTAATATCACTTTGAATAAATAACAAGGAAATACAGTATACATGATTTTAATGAAAACAAAAATTCATTTCAACCGGAATAGGTGAGCTACATAAACTTATTTTGAAGTTAAATCAAGTGACAATTTCTTGACAAATTAACAGCCGAAACTTTAAAGTCACTTCAAATTCATTTCTTGAAAGTTCCTTTAAAATACTAACTGAAACATTACCATAGGCAATATGAGAATCTTCAAGCTCATAAAACATTTCAGTAGTTCACCACTGTACATAAAAAAAAAAATGATTATCTATAATGTTGATGTTACCGATGATTACATTAATATATATATATATAAAGTAACTAACATACAATAGCATTTCTGTTCACATCGCAATAATCAGATATACTGTGAAGGCAGAAGTTCATGTAATGAAATCATTTGATAGACAATAAAAGAACAGAATGACTTAGAGATCATTTATACACATAATCACATTATTTTAACCCAGCAACATTTTTAAATAGTTGGCACAAAACTGCTGTTAAGATACTAAATGCACTCAATTTTCTTTTAAATTCATTCAACAGTTAATACACATTTCATAAAAAAATGGAAAATTTTGTGGTGAATAAATAAAATCTCATCTTTTAATAGACACTCTTAATTATAAAGAACATTACAGGCACTTGATGAAGTAGACTTGCACCAAAACCAAAAAAATAATTCTTACAAATAAGTTTTGTTACAGTATCAGAATAAGATGTTAAATAAAAGTCTTTAATTATTGCACATTTCTTTTAATAACTAACATGAAAGATGATAAAAAATATATTTTTCAGTCTTAACTAGCAATAAAAGTTGATTACAAATAAAATTAAGTTATGTATCAATAGAAAAAAATATATAAATATAAATCTTCACAGTGATGAGATTTTTTTGCTATGAAATTTATCAAAGGTTGATACATCAGCTGCAAAAAAAATTTCTCATAATCTCATTTAGCAGGCTCAACAGTTGCAAACAAAGCTTTTTGTAATGTTATACATATAAAATTGTAAATACATTAATTTTATAAAGTTGCATTACATTCCAATTCAGATCTATTTTTAAAGAAAAAAAATTAAAATGTTGATTTTAATTCATATGTTCTACACATCTCAAACAAAGTACATCACACTGCAAAAGAAAAGACACTAAACTTAATGCTTTCAACCAAACATTTGTTTGAAATAAGATTCTCAGATTGCAAAAGCAAATTTAATGACATTGAAAAATAGAAATTGCCATATCTATAGATCTAGTTTCAAACTTCAATTTGTGCACCACTCTATAAGCCTTACAGCAGATAACATTCCATAGGAAAATCTTAACATAGACCTATAATTTTCATGAAATTCACACGACACTTTCTAGCTAAATACCTATAGTAACAGAGATGCCAACATTCATGATTAAGATACACAGACATAATCTATATAAATATCACAAGGGTATTATGAAAAGGTAACATTTTGAATTGAGATTTTCAAATTTTCTTGATCAAATCGGAAACCAAGAAATTCAAACATATATTCCTTCAAATTTTTATCAAAAGTATGAATAAATCCATAAGTATGTGCCCTTCAAAACATTCCAATCCTCATTAAAGAAAACTAATACTTTAAAAAATACATTTAGCATATATATATTGGCTTAACACGATATTTCATTAAAATCAGTACAAATAGACGATTTTAAAAATTTACTTAAGATTAAATCAATTAACCTATGGTAATTATTCAGTTTAGGAATGTAGGAGTAAATAATACATGTAATATGATTCTTTAAAATCTGAAATTAGAAATTCATTGCAATATTGCATCACTCAATTCAATCATATATGATTATATATATATATATATACACACACATATATAATTTGGAATGATAATGGAGAAGGAACAGAGAAACATTATATTGTTGCTCTAAAAACATAATTCAAAAAATAAGTCCATCAAGAATAAACATTCAGGCCTGGCATCTCTGTCAACAATATACATGTACTTTTCAACTTTCTTTCAAAATGAAAGGTGACCATATATAATCCCTACATAAAATTTTACACCACAGCTCAGGAACAAAATACTGGTATATATTAGAAACCTGAGCATAAAAACTCAATATTGAGTAATTGTGCCACTTGGCCAAATATACAATTCTATAAGGGGATCTTTCAATTCCATGAAGCACAATATAAATAGACAAGAGTGCAACAGTCCATCGCACCAGTTTCCAGAAAAGACAATTTTAAATAATGCAAAATCTGGAAATAACAAAGCAACTGCTCAAAACTGATCATGTAGTAATTCACAAAGTTCTTTGGAAACCGAATCTTTGCTAGTTCTCACAGTCAGTCGATACATCTGAAATACAAAAAAATAATAATAATAATAATTTACTGTAAAAGAAATTTATCACAATTCAATGTCTCATAACTAGGATTTAAAGTCTAAGAACTAAATAGCTTATTTAAAAAAGTATTTTAAATTGAGACCCATCTATTTAAAATATAACATAAATAAGAAAATTCAACTGGAAAAAGGTAAGGCAGAAAGAACATTTCATAATATAGAGCTTTAATTGACATCAGCTTATCTTACTCTCTACTTAATCCTTTAATACTTATACACTTGTTTAAGTTTAAAATGACAGATTTCTACAATTTTAAGACATTTTCATCAACTGAGCAATATTAGCTTTACTGTACATCAGAATGAGTCATAAAAATTGTAGGCAACTTCTATTTTTTACAAATTATTACTGTGTGTGTGCTTTCACATGAAAGATTAGTTTTGAATATATCGATATATAAAGGAAAATTTCTATTAAAATCCATTAAAGTTTTTAGAAGTAATTTTAAACTTACTTGAGCCTGTCTGTTTGGCTCCAGTCGTAATAAACAACCAACTTGAGCAGTACTTGTGTGTATTATTCCGGCAGCAACAAAATTGTCAGGATTTGGATCTATACCTTCCAGAAGTTGAATGCCAAAACCATTAAGCTACAATGAAAAAGAATTATAAAATTAACCTCTGAACAGTTCAACACAACTGCAGTAAAGTTTAGCATTTGTCCTCCCTTCATTTAAGTGATTTTTTTTTATTAGCACAAACTTTTATATAATTGATAATAGACTCATCATACATTACATAAAGTTATGAAAGGAAAGTTAATTTAGTTAATCCAAATAGTGTAATTTTTAATACAGAGATTATTCTAGCAGGATTAACTAAATCTTGGTTTTATAACCTTTTTTAAAATCATATAGATGCATTTTATAAATTCTTTAAACAGGATGAGCATTAATATATCAGCAGAAAAAGTTTATAATTAAGATCCGTCTATTGACAGTTAAAAAGCTCAATAACAAATACTACGGTTTACTCTCATACGAAAACACGAATTTACAGTAGCAAAATAGTCGAAAAATACGAAAGAACAACACATGCAGTAAATAAAAATGGATCTTTAATAAACAATCTAATAAAGTACAAAAAGAGAACCCAACTACTATTTCGTCTCAACTACCGTTCGTTTGAGCAAAATTCAATCGACTCGTTTATTACCACCGACTGCTCTCGAATTTTAAGATTTTATGATAGGGCCAAAAATTTGTAGACGAAATCCTGAAATTTTTGTAATGGGAGTTATCGCTACGATTCTCAAATATTGTGGATCCTTCCATTTGCAACCGTATCTTCCCCCAAGGCCTGAGAGTCCCTGATTCGTCAGACGTTATCATATCTGTGAAATCATTTTCCTTATCAGGTGACATTGCACAGGAAAATGCCATTGCAAACTTGTTATATGCAACATAATGTGACATGGTATATAATACTATCAAAATGAATAAATTGTAAGCTTATCAAGTCAGCAATCAAGATTTTTAAAAAATCCATTAGTATTCCAAATAAATCACAATCTTAATACAAACTTCAAAATAAACAAAAATTAAGCAGTTAACCAGGAAATAATAATCAAACCTTAGTTTTTGTTGCTTCGTTGTCCATTGGATATTTGGCTTTGAATATTCTCTGAGCTTCTTGAGAAGGGCTACAATGCACAAATCAGATAAATCAAGTTAGTTTATTACTTAATAATTACTGAACATAAAAACACTCAAAAGAAGAGGAGACCTGTTACATACTTGTTTAAATTCTTCCATCGGGTGAAGAATGCTTCCGAATTCATAACAGTTGGTTCAAAAAATTTATTTATTGTCACAGGAAGTTTCATAGTTAATTTCTGGAGTACATTAGAATACCTACAAATACATAATAATATTTGGTTTAAAAATAAGGATATTAAAATAATCTAATATAATAAAATAATTTTTTAGAACTTACATAAATTGAACCGTAAGAACAGGTTTTTCATTGAAATCCTCAATACATTCAATGTTTAATTGCTGCTGAACCTGAGCTCCGGCTTCTATTGTAGGTTCCACAGGCTTACACTGAATATTAATTTCTACAGAATATTAAGAAGTATCAACTAAAATGGACAGACAATATTGAATACCAACAAATCTTCAATTCTTTCGTATGGATATTAATAGGAAATTTGCCTATGCTGAAATAGAAGAATAACTAACTAACATTCCATTAATCCCATCACAATAAAGGAAATTAAAAGAAATGAATTTTAAAGTGAGTATTAAAGTTAAAATTAGATAAATTTTGTAAAGAAATATATTTTTAATGGACTTATTTTAAATTTAAAAGCTGTTGTGGGGGAAAAAATGTAATTTTTATTACATTACAAAGCCATATTTGAGGATTGGTTTGCCAGGATTATTGGTAGCTAAAAAACAAATATTTTGAGAAACTTTCCCTCAACAAAAATTTTTTGCATTACTAAATATTTACAATATGAAATTTGTACTTGTCATTATGGGGATCATTTCTAGGGTAACTAAGATATTTCATCTATTTAATATTTTTGATCACTATCTTTTAAATATTTAATTAAATATTAATAATTGTCAAACTTTAGTCCTTTTTCGCACTTTTAATTCATCTAGCAACTTTTTAAAAAAATTATTGCACAAAAACATTTCGCTCGTCAACAGAAAGTACAAACGCCTATCCTTTCAAAATCGTTAATATATTACAGGATGCATTGTTTGATTTTCATAGATTTTTAAAACCGTTTTTGCTTGCATAAGTTTATTCCTCAATGGGTATTTTTTTTTGCCAACGAGGGAAGCCTAGTTACATTTGGTGACCAGTGGCTTCACCAGGAACAAAGTCTTAAATTTCAGTTAAATCGTTAAGATATATTCCATGTAACTACCAGACATTGACGATGCGTTATTTTGTCATACATGTTCTGCTCGTTCTGTAGATCGAACTTTCTAATGGAAAGCAGTCTCACGGCAACAAGGTACTATTAAAAATATAAATACATGGTTGTTCATCTATCGAGTAAATTTCCCAGTATAGTAACTTCACTTTTTAAGCATATTGCAAACTGTAAATATTAAACTAAATTCTTCAACAGCTATCATTGGAAGAAAATCATGTGATCATATACTTGAGGACATAATGAAAACGGTTTAAAAGTCATAGTAACAATGCAATCTATTTTTGGAAATCAGAAAAAAAATCTTTTAAAAATTTCATGACTATGAAATAGGCATTTTAAAATTTGTGAAGCTTCTTTCAAAAACTTTTTTTTTAAATTCTGAAGCAGCATAAAACTCATTATGATGTAGTAATATTTTTGAAAGTTATCACTGAGAAACACCAAAATGTTAAATTCAAGTTCCAAAAAAGTCGTTCCGAGGTACACATTCCTTTTTTTTAGATATATATGAGCTAAATTTAGTAGCTGGATGGGGGGGGGGGCGTCAAATGCTCTGGTCCATAGGGTGTCAACACATACAATATTATTAGTAATCTAGATATCAAAATTGCATGGGAATGCATCTACTATACATGATTACATCAATGTTGTGATATTTCGAATGATAATATAAAATTATATATCATTTTCATCAATGTTTAAAACTTTCAAATGAAAAATATGACCATTAAATAATGCAGTTAATTATGAGGGGGGACTTAGTTGGAAATGAAATTTTTTACAAAAGATAGACATATCATTCTTGGCAATTCTCAGGAAACTATGAGAGAATTTTAAATGATTTTATTCAATAATATATTGTTCACAACAGTAATAAATTATGGATTTCTAATCTTTCACGAACAGGATAAATTCTAGTACAAAAAGAACAAAGTTAACAGATGTCATAAGCTGTAAAAAAAAAAAAAGGTTAAGCACACTTTTAGAATGTACTATTAAGTATTTTAATGTTTCAAGTTAAATTAGGAAAGTTGCAGCAGTGCCTATCTTACCGATTTTATCAGTCTAAAGAAAGCCAACTGACAACTCTAACATTTTACTTAATAATCCAGCGAAAATAATGAATTCTGTTTGAAAAGTAAATAATTAATCCATAACTTAATTTTTAACATGAAATTCATTTAATATTAAAATTCATGAAAATCAGAAACAAATAAAAGTTGCAGTTTTTGTAAAAATTTTACTACATCATTAAATATAACATTGAATAAGCTAAAAATAAAAAGGATACTTTTACTTAAGACATCAGAGCATGAAACATTTGGTGTGAAGTTGTTAAACTGCAGTGGAGTCTTGTTTCCATAAAATAAACCGATCCGTCCTAAATTTTGTCTAAACTCACTTTTTACACCAATCTGAAGCAGATCGTTTTCAAACAAAATTCCATTATTTTTACACACCAATCTGAAAGAATACAAAATCAAAAGCTTTATAAAGGATGGCCAGAAACTGCATCTTGGGAGAATTCTTCAACTTTCCCCCAACTTAACATTTCACATAAATTATACATTCATGTCATTAATAATAATAATAAACCCAAGAATTATCTCATTTTCTACATTTTATTTATTATTATAGAAGAAAATGATAAAAGTCATTCTGTTGTATAACAAATTATTCAAATTTACAATCATAAAATATAGACATTATATAACTTATGTTTTAAAAGTTTCAATCTAACCCAATTATTTATATGCTCACAAAAACATTCCATGCTATTATTTCTGAAAGCAATACCACAATTTTATATTAAAATCTGCCTACTTGGCCCACTAAGTGATTCAAATAGATGTATAAGGATCGCAAAAGTAAACTCAATCATTAATAAATATGAGTAGGCTATTTAAAATAGATAAATTTATACTGTAATATTACCAAACTAAATATAACAGATTCGTAATAAATTGTTTTTATTCTTATGCATTCTGGATACAAATAATGAATAGTTACGAATTTAACAGTATTATTTGTATAACTTTCATGCAGTGTTTTAGTTTAAAATCCCTAATTATATATATAAAAGAATTCAACATACTTATACAATCCCTCCTCATTTGTTACAACTACAGCTCCAGGAGCTAAGTTATTTGGTGGTGAACCTGCATTAGGAACAGAAGTAGGGGATGACAAGTCGCCAAATACATCAACAAGAAGATCATTTGATGTTGACACAGCTGTTGTAGGAGCTTGAGGATTTGTTGGAGTACTAGCAATACCCAAGAGGTCACCAGTAGTTGCTGCTGGCTGAAAGTCAACACAAATTTTCTGCTTCAGTACAATTTTAAGATAATTTAATATATTGAAATCCAACAACTATATAAAATACTCGCAATCACTATACATAATTGGAACAATGGAGCATTCTCTCTAATCAAACTTTTGCATTAATTTTATAAAATTCAAACAGACTAT
The DNA here is from genome assembly GCA_026289955.1 of Argiope argentata. Classification (NCBI taxonomy): domain Eukaryota; kingdom Metazoa; phylum Arthropoda; class Arachnida; order Araneae; family Araneidae; genus Argiope; species Argiope argentata. The sequence goes on from JAOUZG010051061.1 coordinate 2,629,853, forward strand.
TTTGTAGCAGTTTTGATTTGATTCTCCATATACCTAAAAACAGTTTAGAAGACATTGAAACGGATACACTTTTAACACAGTTAGCAAAATTTTAAAAATCAAAACTTATAAGCAATAAAAAATTGATGAAACATTAGCTAATACTTTTTCGTACAACTGGGCATTTAAGTAATAGCTGAAAATGAAATAAGCAATAGCTTAGCCTTAATACCAGAAATCTGACCAATTTTCTGTTTATTACTACCATAAATATCCTTGTCATTATTTCCCCTCTATATTTAATAATATTTGATTCTTAAAATATTAAGTGCCAATCATTAAAGTATGAATTACAAAAAAAAAAAAAGTACTCTTGTCTTTCAAATGAAGAATAAAAAAATTTAGCTGTTGAAATATCTATATCTTAAAAAAAATTGTTAGGGAAATAATTTTATACAAGTTTGTAAGTAACCTGATTAAAACTTACAGTATTATTCACATCAACATTATTTGATGTAGTATGGTTAAACAAAGTAGGGTGATCTTTGGTTACAGCATTGGGAGGAAGACCTTCAGCAACTCCTGGTTTCTTTTTCTTAAGAATTGCCAATATTGAAGATTCTCTTTCTGGGAAAGGAGGCATCTCTTCTAAAACAGTAGCCTACAGAATATAAAAGAAAAAACTCTAAATAAAATAAGTTACATAATATAATTTAATGTTCCATTCTTTGAAATATATATAAACATTCTTATGTCAGACTTGAAAATATACATTTTCACTATTTAATGAATAAACCTAAGTGCTCAATGACTAAAGACTTTCAAAGAAATCAAAAACAAAGATTTCAAGTCATGTTCTATTTTCTGAAGCAGCTTACTGTAATACAGGATATGGAACTTATCCGATTTCGAACATTTTCTCTCAAATTTTTTTTTTACAGAAATTCAAAAAATTGAATCCAGGAGATAGTAACTGATGAAACAAGTTTTTTAATGGTTGCTGGAAGGATTGATAAACGTTACATAAGAGTGAGGCAATAGTTTAAAAACAGAAAATTCAACATTTTTAAACAGAAAGATTTAGTTACACTTATATGTATATGACCTGTCATATTAAATTATTGAAATTAAAGAATTAGCACAGCTTTCTTAAGATAAAATAACACTAAACCTCATACTAAAATACATAAATTGACAAAAAATTGAAAGCTTCCATATGCTATTTACATTCGCTAATAAATTAATCAAACCAAATAACTAATGCAATTTACTAAAACAGATTATTAATTGTCAATGCTCCATCAACGCAAGGTCTCTGTTCCTTCATATTTAATACTAGCCGCCTTTGGCGACCAGTCGGTTCGCCAGTATTAATGCTCGCTAATATTTTATGTAGCTGTGTCTCATAACAGGTTTTTCACCAAAATATTTTTAAACCAAACAAATTTTGATAATCATATAATTCATTTATAGTATTAATTATTATTATTTCCTTCAGATGATCTGTTCACTGTACTTCTCATCTTTCTCTTTCTATCCGAGCAATGATTGTTCCGGAATTGATATTTTACTTAAATGGTGGAGAGAAAGGTCTAAAATTCTGTTTTTATAGAATAATGATATTCAAATTTTCATAAATGTAAACTAACTAAATAAAGATAATTGGTTTTCAAAAGATGCGGATGTTTAAAAACAGCTTGGAAAATGCCCCGCACAAAGGAAATAATGGTGACACACACACACCTTTCTTTTCTTTTCTTTTTTCTCTCCTTTTTTTTCCTCACTGCTTTACTTTTTACAAACGTTTTTTTTTTCTCGCTTTGTTATTTTTTTTTCTTCCCTGCCCAGACTTTATTTCGAACAGGCATAGATTAAATATTCATACAGACTAATAATAAAAGCAACTGTTTTCTTTCTTTTTTAAACATCCCGTTATCTAGAAATGAAAACCAACTGACTTCGCGCATTTCTTTCTAAACAAATCATAATTTATTACTTCCTGCTTTCTTACTCGGTGTGGGGGGAGGAAATGAAGATTTTGGCGGGAAAGTAAGAAAAGTGTCGTTTTAATTATTTTCCTCGCAGTTTTTTCATTTTTTCTCTCCATAAGAACCATCCTCGTGTCTTAACGAAAATATTTTTAAAAAATTAGTCGAATCGGTCGAGCCGTTCTCCAGTTTTGCGCTTAGCAACGCATTTCGAGTTGCATTTTTATTAATATAGATTAAATAAAACAGTGCTTTATAACCATTGTAAAATAAGTTTTAAAGATTCATAAATATATTAAGATTTTTTTAATATTTTAAATTTGTGGTCCTTTTTCTTTATAGCTAGCTAGAAAGCCTTTATAAAATAAGTGAAAATGAATTATAAGTTGTCAGAGAATGACTTCACTTCTTAATGACCGAGAATGCAAATAAAATTTTTATAATCTCTCTTTAAATTCAAAATTTGTTAACAATGCTTACTGTAGTTTGAAACCAAAGCATAGTTTAAAGAAATAGCGTTAGGTTGAATTAATAGCTAAAAAATAAATATTTCATCTAAAAAATAATGCACAATTACTGAACATAGGTTGTTAATGTACTTACTAAGACATCAGAAGTGGCTATACTACTAAGCTGCAAGTATTCAACAGTTCGCTGTTGGAGTTCAGCATCTGCACTTCTAATATTGTTATCGCTTTTCAGAACCTAATAGAAGTCAAGACATAAATATGGGTAATTGAAACTAAACTGATCTTCCAGTAATTTTAAAATCTTCCTTAGTATTTGCTTTTATAATTAAAAAAAATGTGGTTAATATTACTAAAAAACTTTATTGAGACTTACCGATTGAATTTCGTGTTTAATTTCAGGGAAGAGATTAATAAATTTGATATATGTAGTTAACAACAAGGCTCTAGTAGGAGCTGGACACAAGTGATACTTTGAATGTAGCAGTTGAAATTGTATCAGAGGGCTAGAAGCAGAAAAATGCACGATTATATAATGAAAACTTTAAAATATTTTGTTAATGAGAAAATATTTAATATTTATATTTAAAGTTATAATACGTATCAATGAGATGTATCTACGATCAAGCATACCTTGATCTCTGATCTCCAGCAATGAGATTTCCAAATTCTCCCAATATATATCCTGCAACTTTCACCATATTTTCATGACAAGCTGGTGCTTGAAGGGCCTGTAAATTATCAGAATTTTTAGATGCAATATAATTAAAACAGTAAAATTTGAAGAATATCAAGCATAAATACATACTTCAAAAACAGTTTTGGCAGCATAGCCTTGAACATCATCCCGATTTATGACTATTTGAATAACCCTGTACCATACCTAAAATGAAAACAAAGGATGCATTATTATATTTCAATGACAATATATACATATGACCAAAATTTTAAGTCCAGACAACTGCTGAAAGTCTATTACTTCAATAATAGAAAAGTATAAAAAATATCCTTACACATAAACAAAATATGAAAGAATTTTAAAGAGCAAATTCTTCAAATTATCTGTAAAATACTTTTTTAAAGTATACATTTTTACTCAAATTATTTATAAGTAGATAGCAAAAGAAAACATACCTCCTCACTAACATAGTCACCAGCAATACGTATCAAGTTCAAAATCACATCAACATACCAGGTATAATCAGATGCATACTTCTCAGCTAAAATGGCAACTTTCAAAACCTATTAAAAAATTATGCAGTTTTGATTCATAACATCAATAAAAGATTAGAAAACCTAATTCATTTCTCAATCATAGTATTATAATAGAAATATATTCTACTTGAAGAGCTCATTTTCCATTCTATGTGAAGCATTTAAAAACTAAAATATCAAATTTTAAAATAAGTCAATTTTCCCAAAAGCTTAAAGCAATGCTTCTTTAAATACCAGAGACAGTTCCAAATGGATCACATCAATAGATAACTGATCATTTCCCATTCGATTAAAAACAGAGGGAAAATTTTTTATCTTAAGCACGATGTAAAAATTTACTTAGCTAATTAGTGTAAAGATGAGTATTTATAAATCAATAACTGTTGGATAATAAGTAATTACTCTAATGATGTATATAATATACCAATGAAGTTCAGAAGTATAAAATTTTGAAACTCACCATTTCTTCTCTAATAGAATAATCAGCAGTTTCTAAATAAGCTAACATTTCCCCCACAATTTCTTCAGCATTGCTTTTATCACACATGGCATACAGCAAATCCACTGCCCTTTGGCGAACACTAACATCTCTTTCAGTCTATGGAAAGGAGAGGGAGAAACAGTTTGTTTTCTGAACATTTCAAAACATTAATACAATTTAAAAAAAAAAAAACTTACTTTCAGAGCATTAATTATAGTTTCCTGGTGCTTTTTGACTGCTTCGTGTGAAAATTCTGATGTTGCTAACAAGCACATACTTTCTAAAGCCAGATACCTGCATGAAAATATTTTCATTTAAAGACAAAGAGATATTTGCTTAAGATAGAGGGAAATTTCAAATTTAAATACCATACCTTAAGTTTGTCTCCCGATGTTGCAAAAACTGGCCAAGTTGATTACAAGCTCTTACCAGAAGATTAGCTTCACTAGATTAAAAATTAACGACAGTTTCTTAGAAGACATTTTTGTATTAGTTTGTGAATTTTACTCAGAAAAACTGGCATTTGAAAGCCAGAATAAGGTAAAAGTACAGCATCTGAATTAGAGAAATACTACTTTTAGAATTAACAACCTGTCATTTCAATTAAAGAATCATGTTCAACATGGAAGATTTTAAATACATTTAGCCAATGTCTTCCATAAAGATATCACTAGCACTTAGAAGCTCATTTAAGCCGATTCAAGATTGCACATCAATAAAAATATTACTTTCGCAAAATACATTAATAGCTAACTAAAAAAAAGTATTAAAACTGAGTCAAGTTTATTAATTACCACTATACAGGTTTCTTACCTTCAACTGCATTATCCATTTAGAGAATGTTATGATTCAACTATGAATTCATAAGTCTGCTCATAACTGTTTATGAAGCATACAATTTTCGTATTCAATTATTGCAATAATGAATTTTAGTTCATAAACTGAAGATCGACGCTGTCCGTACGTGAAAGAACACGCTTAGCACCATAGTGATAATTTAAAAATGTGCCAGGTTCACCCTTCTTTTAAATCCCCAATGCGTGGGTATGTGCGAGTGTAATATTTTTAAACTCTTAATTTTAATGCTAATTTATTTCCAAAGCCCCATCTTAATTTAGCCCATAGTAATATTCTAAAATATTCTCTTATTTCCTGATCCATTCCACCTGTTCAAATTAATTAATTCAGCAGAAGCTGTGTAAAATTGCTGAAACAGCTAAACGCCGGTTACTTTCTCACAATCCGTGGGAGAGAAGAAAATTGCTGACCTAAACAAAATACCTTTAAAAAGATCTCTGTGTTTCCCTTACCTCTTATGCGTGAGACATGGAAATCCCCACTGAAATATAACTTTATAAGCTCTATAAAAAATATTTTTCCCTACAAAAGTCTTGGTATTTAAGACCAGGGATAATGATTTCCCGCCCCTTTTTACACTTGGCTAGGTCAATTCCGTGTTGTGTCGTTCTGAGTTGTGCACGTCGCTTTCCCTTGTAAATAATGCCTGCTCCCGTGGTGGAATAAAAAGAACTTAAAAATTCAACCTGTCTTCTCCATTATTTCGGCCACGACTCTGCTATCTGCTCTCAACAAATCATTTATAAATTCATATTATATATATATATATATATATA
>JAOUZG010051061.1:2635716-2653317 GCA_026289955.1 Argiope argentata
TATATATATATATATATATATATATATATATACCCCCTTCAAAATGGAATTTAACTTTTTCATATCTATGGTAATGACGAAATTCCGATACTCATTCAAATAAATAAGTAGTCTCGCCGGTCATCTGAACAAGAAAATTGCCTAATTCGATAGTTTCTAAGCATTAAAACATATAATGCCGAAACGTTCAAGAGGGTAGCAGCAAATTGATAAATTTTGATCCGATTAAAGACAATGACGAAAGGGTAAAAACGATTATTTTTTTAAAAAAAATAACACAAAAAAGTAATTTAAATAAGATTTTTTAAAAAAAGAGTATGTATCTTAATATTTTACTTGAATATACTTCTGATGTCAACAATCCAGAGCAGGGAATCACTTAGTATGAGACATCTTAACTTTGAAAATACAAAAATAAGCGTCAACGAAAAGATTTTCAGTATTATATTCTGCAACAGATAGGGCCGAAGAAGGGATAATAATATATGTATTCAAGATTTTGAAGGAAAATGGCTTAGTATTTTATATGGGTCACAGTATAACAATGGTTCAAACATGAGAAAGTAAGTAATTTTCGATTAAGAATTCTGAATATCAACCAAATTACGGGATGGTTTGCAGGTATGTGTTTTGCTCTGTTGTAATCACAATTGGAAACATCGTAAGCGATACAGCAATCAATACAAAAAAAATGGATCAAAAGCTTTATAATTTCTTCCCCCCATCTTAACTAATCAATCTGTTTTTAAAAGGCATGTTTCAAATAAAAGATTGAAACTCTTGAGAGATATGAGATACCGACTCGTATAAACGCAATAAGCCCGTTTCAATTTCAATTGGGAGAGAACTTGGAGGCATTTATGAAATAACAGGAGGGGAGGGGATCGATAACACCACAACAGTCAATTCACATCTTTAAGGGGGAAAAAATTAAAACCTAATTTTATGTGTGTATTAGCTTTATAGTATAAAATAATAGAAGTTCACATTAGCGATATTTATCAGGCTAAAAATTTTAATACTTCCCAGGTTTTAAAAGTTTAAATAAATTATACTATTATCAGAGAGAAATGAATAAAGATAATAACTCTGAAAAAAGTATAGTAAATAACTAGAATCTTTAGATACAGGAAAAAATTTTAAAACCCAAGAATAACCTACCTCCATGTTATGTATACACATATATTAGCGAATACAAAAGCAGCCTATACAGAAAACATACTATACAATATTAATGCAAATTGGACTTTTGGGGGATAGATGTGATATCATTTTTAAGCGAAAGGTTCAATCTATTTTTCCATTCAAATGTTTTTCAAAGACTGAACAAATCAGGTAAATTTAAGTAAAAAAAATTGGTAGAGTTAACTGAAAAATATCAAATCAATATTAATAGAACAGAGCTTAAATATGAATTATAGATTTGAAAAAATTCACCTACTGAAATTTTAAAGCTATAATCAACATTTTATTTTACTTAATTACAAATATTTATCAGGCATTCAGGCATTTTTACAGCAGACATTTTAAAGACTTAAAATTATTAAATTAGATAAAATCTATAATGGGGAAAAGCGAGATCAACAAATATTGCAATTTCTAATGAAAGCCTTAATTATAAAATTTAATTGATTTAATTTTAAAAGCCTGAAGTTAAATTTCTATTATTTCACTAACCAAATATTAAAATTTTTTTAATATAAATTTTGACATGCATGTTTATTATATATCATGCTTCTATATAATATTATATATAACAAAAATTGGTCTTATTTTTCAATGACAAAACTCAAATATAAACTATTGTAAAAAAGTTTCAGAATAATTTACTGAATCTTTTCATAGCAGTATTTAATTCAATGCTTTGCTTAGGTAATTACTGGAGCTGCAAAATATTAGGATCAGGTTTTGCAGGATAATTAAAATCTTCATTTCATACGACAAAATAAATATCAATGAAATCAAATTTTGGTGACAAACAGGAATCTTAAGACCAGTGCAAAATCAAACTGTCACTAGACAAATAATTGCTACTGCAAGTATTAAAGTATTAAATCTGTAATTTTATACAATGTGCCATTTCATGAAATAACTGAATTATACACTTTAAAAAAAGATTTCATAACTCCTCTCTTAAGCAAAATATTTTTTAGATATTTAATGTATTACAAACGTAAATTTGCAGCTAAATATAACATCATAGCATTACAAAATGTATTTGTTATTAGATGTTCTTATTATATTATTCCTAATTGATTGCAATGACAGTTTTATATGCAAATAAAATTTATAAATAATTTTATAATTAAATATTTTTTCAATAAATGTGTAAGTAGATGTTTTAACACAGCACAAAATGTAACACATTTTTCAAAATTAATGCATATGACATTATTATTAAAGATTATTAACGATTTTACATATTTTTAAATCAATAAAACTTCATTTCTAAGTTTTCTCATAAGTCATTCTTCCCCATAATCCCCCACCTCATAAAGGGACTCATTATAAATTCCATAAAACCTATTACACAATTTTGTCTGTGAACAACAGCATTGTGTATTATAATGATGCTTAGCCTTATCAAATGTGACATATATATATAGGACAGATGAGCCAAATGAGCATTTTTGAAACATTAATTTTATCAAATTGAAATAGAATTCTAAGAACTAGTATTCTCAATTTCAGAAATTTAAAAGCATTCGTCAAAAATTAACAAACAAACTATAATTTTTGTAATATGTATTAAATTATACCTATCCATATGAATTATTAAGCTTATAGCTTCAAACAGCACAGCATTTTTTGCATTGGAATGTTGAACTTTTTTAGACTTTGGGGGTTCCTGAGCTTTATTCAGAATAGTTTCAAGGCACTCAGTCAAGCGACCTCTAACACCAGCATCCTCTGAAATAAAACAATACTTGGAAGATTTTTAAAAAGATTTAGCAATAGTGACAATATCTAGATATCAGTATTTAACAAATAAATCCCAAAATATACTAACATGGAAGACTTCATATTTTGTTACATACAGTACTGAGCGAATTAATTGGGACATACACAAAAATTTTCAAATATTGTTTAATTAGTAAAGATTAACTTGCATGTATGGTATAGCAATCTAATACAAAATATATATTAGATTCCATCCACATTTACTTTTTCGGATTGAATATACAGTCACAAAATTATTTTGCTGATTAAAAATTCTAGAAAAACTGGATTATTCAACTCCAAGTGCTGCAATATCCCTCGCAAGCTGACTGTGGGTGGCAATTCTAATCCTTTTATGGGAGAGAAATCCATTTAAAAAAGAAAATACAAGTGAGAAAAAGACGATTCACACAAGCGACCTACTTCTTGCAGAAAGTGAAAGGGGTAATTTTTGATAAGTCATGATCACATGATCAAACTAGTTTAAATTGATAAAGGGCAGATGCACATTGTAAGAAAATGCAGTTGAAACTTGTTTGAGGCATAAAAGGAACAATTTTCTTTAAAAATATGTTTGCCCCAATTAATGTGCACAGTACTAAGCTGCATCTAATAAAATGCAATAATTAAGTTCTAAATTTATCTTTAACATAGCTGACATATAAATTTATAATGATAAAAAGTAATGAAAATTTTTCAAAATTAAATTACCTGGTGGAGGGTAGTTCTGCAGAAGGCGTAATAGTTTAACGGACAGCCAAGGAGCAGGGACAAAATAATAAGTATAGTCTTGAAGGTCTGTGTATGATGCAGTCACAATCTGCAGATTGGGGAAAATGAAAATGCCAGCAATTAAGAACTCAGCTTTACAAAATTTGGGATATGAATCAAATCCACACTAAATTATATATAAAGTAACAGCAACTTTAAAAAAATTAATAATCATACAAATTAACAATAAAATACTATTAATGTGAAAAATTGCAAAATATTTGAAGCCTTCCTAGTTTCTTTGTCACTAAGAAACAATAAATAACATTTAACTAAACTGAAACGCTTATAATTTGTAAATGGTTTAAAACAGGGTTGCCACTTAAATCAGGAAAAAATAAATTCGTTGTTTCCCTGTACGTATATGAATTATCTGTATGTTCAAGGCACAAATGAGGAAATGAGTAAATAGCATTGAAGTGTTAGTTATAATGGAATATGGTTTTAACAAATGGGAAAAGCATGGAAAAGGAGCAACAATTTAACATTTGAAATTATAGCATATTATAATATATATATATATATATATATATATATAGATATATATATATATATATATATATATATATAAACAGCGGAAAAGAATTTATTATCTAGAATTTAGCAAAACAAAATTTAATATTAAGGGGTGAATATAATACCTCTCATGCCCATTAATTGCAAATCACGCAAAATTACAGACTCAGGTGAAATACAAGAAACATTTTTGTTATGCTGCAGATAACTTAAGTATTTCTTTTTTAAAAAAGTTACAAAACAGGATTGACTTTTTTTATCATTTATTGATTTTTAACAATTGATATATGTGGGCATGAATTTCTGCAATTTTTTTTCAGTCATCAGTTTCAAACAGCTAATCAGTAAAAGTAAGCAATTTTTCTATGATCCAATGTAACTTTTTTTAGTTACTTCACTTTCAGCGAACATATGAAAATATTTCCAATATATCAATGAATGCATTAAAGAATGAATGTGATGCAACAAGTTTTAAAGCTCATAAAAATTCAGTTTTTCATTATTATTCTTGAACTAGAAAAATCAAAATTATTTATTTTCATGCATTAAATTTGAATTTTACATATTTGGCATGCCATCTTTGTCATCCTTTGCTCTTGGTCGTAAATCTGAGATTTGGCCCATTGTAGGACCACTCACCTGTGGACGTCGATTAAAAACTTCCCACAAATGAACTGACATTAAAGAGCCCTGGGAGAGCCCCAAGTGAGGAAGGAGAATGAGCAAAATGTACAGGACTTCAGGCACACTTAGTTCATTGAAACGGATAAGATCCTCATCAGAATTAGTCCAGTCAACACTGCAGTTTTCCCCTTGTTTATAAGCAATTCGTTTCGAATAAATTATTCATTTTCGACTCCACAATGCTGTACAAAAACTGTTACTTTATATGTATTTTAGCTATCCTTAAGATTTGGCCCATGAATTCAAGGATACCCTGTAAAGCAACATTAAATGTTTTGCTCTCTTACAGAGGAGTTTTCCCCTATAAAGAACACAAACATTAAAAACAAAACTAATCGCTAAAATCGGATTGAAATAAATTACAGTTCCACGAACAGAATGAAGTTAATGGCACATGCAAAATAAAAAATACTGAAAAATGAAATAAGCTATAACTTCTAATGAACCAGTATAAATATCAAATAAAAATTGTAGACCTCACCTTTGCAAAAAAATAAAAATAAGACTCAATGTCATTGCCCTTTGCTATTACAATTCAGGATTAAAAAATCTAAATAAAAGATGATGGTTTATAATCCCTTAGATATTTTATTATAGCTATTTTATTTATTTAAGTTTATTCACATGCTGATAAATCAATCAGTTTAAACATTTTAAAACCCTGTGGTAGTTGCTTCATACCTAAATAGAAATTAATGTTGGCACATCCAATAATGATATAAAACAAAGGATATATTTTAAACTCCACTATACATTATAATTTACAGACCTTTTATTTTATATATATACAACTATCAAGAAAACTACAATAAATTGAAACTTAATATTAAAGCCATTATAAAAAACAAGATAAATATTTCTGTGTCTGTATTTTTAAAAAATTAGAGCAAGAGACATTAATACTTACTCGACTAAGTCTAGAGACTGCAAGAGATACACATCCTTTGTACTCATCTGGGTTTTTCTTTACAAATGCATCAATTAAGCTTACTGCAGAAGTTACTACACCCTGTTAATAAAGATGGATAACTTTAAGAAAACTATATTTTAAAGAACTTCAACTACACTAAAATTAATGACATGTTAAAGTACAACTAAGCATAGGAAATTAACACTAATATAGGCACTTAAAAGACTATATTTACTTAAACATTCTGCAAGCAAAACATCAAGCGATTTTTAGCTAAATTGAGATCTATTATCAATGTTCATGAGTAGCCACAGTAATTGTAGGAGAAATTAGAATTATTCGCTTGCAAGTCTTAAATAAGAGATTAGCCTCAACCAAGTTTATTAATCAAGTAAGGTTAAACAAACCAATAATGAAATATCTTTCTTACAGCCTTCATTCAGATCATTTGTAGTATGCAAAGCAATACAATTTAGTTTTTTAAAAAAAAATTTCAAAAAAAAAATTTAAATTGTATCTTCATATTAAGGCTTCATTTTCTTAGAGTACACTGAGAATTGTTCTAAAAAATTAAGCACATTATCCAAAAAATTGAGAACTTTTGCTCAAGTATACATATATAAACCTGCATATTTTCTAACCACAGGTTCTGTTTTAGAATAATGTATAGCTTCTATTAGAATTTGTTAAAACAAAATTTCATGCAATATTAATACTTTTGTATTTGCATAACAATTTTTTTAAACTAGATTTTTCATTTTGACAGGAGCAATAAAGATCATAAAAATATGAAAGCTACTACCAAACCAAATGAGTCAATTTTTATATGATACACAATAAAAATTTGACTTTCTCCACATTAATGGAAAGATTTAAAAATTACTTGTTTATTTGCATGGATGTATCATTTCTGAAAATGTTAAAATTGATTTAAAAGAATGGCATGACCAAATATTTTGTTTTAAACTTTTATGTATGTAGCAAATAAATGAAATTCAATAAGGTTAAGATGGAATTTCCTCCTAACTTGTCATTTTAGCAGTATAGAACATTTTATTTGCAACTGTATAAAGTTAAGAGCTAAAAGATTTAATAATTCCTAGTTTTCACAAATAACAGAATTAAATTTATAAAGTTTAAGATACCATCTTTATATTCAGAGGTAAAAGGAAAATAAAGAATGCAAAATAATACATTTTAAAAAACATTGAACAAGTCAGCTCAAGGCAAAATATTGCATTGCCTTAAAATTGAACAATGCTCATTGAGTGAAGAATCTTAATTTATGGACAGTTTTTAAAGCTTTTAAAAATTTAAACTAAAGCGTAGCATTTTGCTTATCATAATCAGTGGTAAAATCATACAGCTAAACAATTCAATAAAGCAATTATATTTTTGAATTCCATTCTAAAAAAAATATTTGTAATAAATTTTTCAAAAATGTCTCCTAAAGAAAAAATGCATTTAAACATTATTGAAAAGCTTTTTTAACCTTTAAGACTGTGTAAAGATTTTTCTATTTTTTTTTGAAGTTATGAAAGAAAAGTCTTATTTTTACTAATTAAAAATATTTTTTTTTACTTTAAAATTTCGAAAAATTGGTTTCTCAGTACACCTTTAATATGCAAGAAACAACTTCTTGCCTAATTCCATAGTCTTCATTTCTATGGTTTATGTCATTATGTTGCTGTTTTGATCAGAAAAACCTGAAACTAAACATGTACAGAGCAATTTCACTGAAAACATTTTTGAAAAACTTTATTTCAATTCAATTTTTAAGCACCTGATCCAGAAGTTTCTCCAGTCCTTTAGTAATAACTAAAATTTGGTGAGACTGGCCTAAGAAATAACTATAAAAAGAATGGGGTCATCACGATCATTCAAAAATTCTGGCTTCAAGATAAAATCTCATATCGTATCTTATGCAGTTGACAATTACTTGCATATTGCAATGAATAACAATTCAATCTATATTAATAAAAATGGACCTCGAAATGCGTTGCTAAGCGCAAAACTAGAGAGCGGCTCGACCGATTCGGCGAATTTTTTTAAAAATATTTTCGTTAAGACACGAGGATGGTTCTTATGGAGAGAAAAAATTAAAAAAAACTGCGAGGAAAATGGTTAAAACGACACTTTACTTACTTTCCCGCCAAAAGTCTTCATTTCCTTCCCCCACGCCAACTGAGTAAGATAGCAGGAAGCAATAAATTATGATTTGTTTAGAAAGAAATACGCGAAGTCAGTTGGTTTTCATTCATAGATAACGGGATGTTTAAAAAAGAAAGAAAATAGTTGCTTTTATTATTAGTCGGTATGAATATTTAATCTATGCCTGCTCAAAATAAAGTCTGGGCAGGGAAGAAAAAAAAATATAACAAAGCGAAAAAAAAGTTTGTAAAAAGAAAAGTAGTGAAGAAAAAAAGGAGAGAAAAAAAGGAAAAGAAATCAAGGGTGTGTGTGTGTCACCATTATTTCCTCTGTGCGCAGCATTTTCCAAGCTGTTTTTAAACTTTCGCATCTCTTGAAAACCAATTATCTTTATTTAGTTAGTTTACATTTATGAAAATTTGAATATCATTATTCTATAAAAACAGAATTTTAGACCTTTCTCTCCACCATTTAAGTAAAATATCAATTCCGGGACAATCATTGCTCGGATAGAAAGAGAAAGATGAGTAGTACCGTGAACAGATCATCTGAAGAAAATAATACTATAAATGAATTATATGATTATCAAAATTTGTTTGGTTTAAAAATATTTTGGTGAAAAACCTGTTATGAGACACACCTACATAAAATATTATATGAAAATTTTAGCGAGCATTAATACTGGCGAACCGACTGGTCGCCAAAGGCGGCTAGTATGGATAATAAAATTTCTTATAAGCCATACAAGGGATTGCTTCAAAAATGATTAATCAACAACAAAAAAAATATGACTGAATGTATAACATTCTATTTAAAGAGGTTGCAGTAAGTACTTTTAGAGCAGGTTCTCCCCATGTTAAATACCTTTCAGGTGTAAATTCGTTTTGTTTCATTTTTTGTTGATCAAACCAATCTGCATATTCTTTAATACATTAAAAATTAAATATGTATTTATCAGACAACTAAATAACATTTTCTAATAAATTTCAATAAACTAACACTAAAAATTCATATTTGAACATTTGCAGCAATTATGACATGGTGCATATTCTACAGCACCGACCTGAAATATTCCAATGTTTCAAAAAATGATAAAACACATTGAAGAAATATGGAGTGTGGAAAAGAAGACTAAGCAATGTTTTATTACATGTTGGCAACCATATATCAGTCTCACCATGGATTTCTCCAATATCTTTACTTTTGTTAGATTTTTTTGATACATTCAATTAACAACCCCTTAAGACTATGTAATTGATTTATCTTATTCAATATCAGCAGAAACAAATTAAAAAGTTTTCATTACATTTCTGAAGAAAATTAAACATTTTGTGATGTCTTTCAAAACCAAACACTTTAGATGCTTAAAAACAGTTCACATTTCACCCCCCCCTTATTTCAATGAAACCTTACAAATAGAAGGAAATTCAGAAAAACTGGTTTCAGCTAAATTAGAATACTGTAAACATGGATTAGAGTGGAAATATTCCACAATATTGAATACTGTATTATATACAATAACATGCTTACATTCCAAAACAAAAGAAAACAAGTTCATTGAAAAATTTACACATAAAAAAATCCAAAAACAATATAAAAATAAAGTTTAGGTAAATTTTTAACTTTGCATGGAATTAACATCACTAAAAGACTCACCATATGCTGGTCATTTAATAGATGAATGATGCGAGTTGTCCATTCCCCACTAGGAATTATCTCAGGCATCGTTCGCAACAGACGAAGTAGGCAAAGAGCTGCACTCTGTTTTACTAAATCTATTGTTTCACTGGAAAAAAATATTAGTTTAAACTCAATCTAAGAATACAATATCATTTAATCTGAAATACACATTTCCTATAATAATAAAATAATTTACAATCTCAAAAATATTTCTTGCAGCTTTGTGATTAAAAATTTAATCAAAATGAATTCAGAAAATATATAATTTGAATAAGGATTTTTATCTGTATTTCATTATATATAATTCAAAGTGAATACTCATTAATTATAAATACATATAAATTATGGAAATTTTAAATCAGAAATTATTATAGTTATATTTTAATAAATAGGAATAAATCTACATTATCATTTCGATAAAAGCTTACTAAGACCAAACAATTGACAAAATTTAATGATTTGTCCAAAATATAAATACTCCAGGATACTAACCCAGAAACCAACAATTTAGGGATTTCTGATCCAAAAGTTTCAGCCATTTCTCTGCTACCAATATTGGCAATGCATTGCAAAGCCAAGTTAACATGAATAGGATTACGTGATGAAAGATCATTCTTAATTGACTGGATAATCAAGCGCATCAGTTCATTATTTGCATTCATCAGCACTGATATAAATAAATATCCCTGAAAAATAAATTTAAAAAAATTTAGAAGATAGAACATCTAATTGAGAATGATGGAATATAATTATAAATTAGAAAATTTAAATGCTTACAATTTGTTTCTCAGAATACTTATTTGAGCTCAGAAGATTAACAGCTTCCATATGACCAAAGTCAATATCATGTCCCAATAAGAATATAAATAAAAGCTTGCAAACGTATTTCTTTTTCTGGTATCCATCTAAAGCTCTATCTCCTGTAAAAGTATACATTTCAATAATAAAAATATCTGTTTAAATACTCAAACAGTTTACAAAATAGTTTCATACTAACCCTTGAATTTTGATCTGATATTTGCCAACTCTTTATTTATCCTTTTGATTTCAGCTTCTTTACTTTTACCTGAAATTTTAAAAAAATCTGTTGAGCATTACTTTCGCAATAAATTTTTTTGTTAAAACATAAATATTAAAAAATACATTGATTTAAATTAAACCAATAAGAAATATATATCAACATCCTAGAGTAACATTATAATATGAATAGCCTATACATTCGTTTAAAATTTCAATAAGATCACACAAGTAGAAAAATCATACTTCTTATAATAAATGATGAAAAAATTCTAATAAAGATAAAAATGGTCATTTATAAATTTAAATAACATTTTTAATAGATAGAATTAACAAGTCTTTAAAATGTCTACAAAAAAAAAAGAGTTCTTACAGTTTCTGATATCTGAAATAAAAACAGCAAGTCCACGCATTCCTTCTCCTCTGACAGCAGGCATGATTATTTATTCAAATGCACCACGGCTAAAAATAAAGATGAAATGCAATTGTAGCACATTATAATATTGATGCGATTAATCGTCAATTTTCTTGAGCATTATGTCTTAATCAAAATAGTAAAATCATTAAGAATTTTTTTTTTAATTTACATCTTATAAATTTTTAATCATGATCTTTTAATTTCACCTTCAAATTATATCTTATTTTCTATTTAATAATTTTCAGAGAGCTTTCAGTTAACTACAAATTCTCTTATTTCTAGAAACTTTCAATGTTAGCTTCAATAAAATGTTTCCAAAACAAATTCAATTCCCTTACTAAGTAATAACATTTATCATCTCAGTTGTTACAGTAGCAAACAATTTTAATTTAGGTTTTTATCAGACTGGAAAGAAAAAAAAAACTAAATTAGTCTAAATTTTACAATTATTCCGTATACAGTAGCAAACAATTTTAATTTAGGTTTTTATCAGACTGGAAAGAAAAAAAAACTAAATTAGTCTAAATTTTACAATTATTCCGAAATTCAAAATCAATTTATAAATAAGAAATTTTAAAATAAAGTTCGGCAAAATTTTAATTATAAGACTTTATTTCAATCATTTAAAAATTTATTTCATTCAATTTTGATTAAAATGTAAACCAAAAATACTACTTTTTTGAAGAATAACAGGACCTTAAGCTTTCTCCTCAAATTCCAAAAAGTGCAAGCATAAAACTTCAAAACTTTTTCAAATTTAAAACTAATACAAACTTATTCATTAAACAACTCATATCTAACAGTATTGACTTTATAATCCAAAAAGAAAATTACATTCTTAGAACAAAATGATTTAAGATCAAGTAAATAAAAGAAATATTAATTATGAACCAATTGGTTTCTATATTAATAAATAAAAGGAATATTTTTTCACAATATTTTTTAAAGAATAATTATTTTAATCAGAAAATTAGAGTTATAAGTTATCTCAGAATTAAATTCAGCTTAATAAAAATATAACAAAATAATGGTGTCTATTTAAAATAAAAATAAGACAAGTTACTTTCTTGACCAAACCTATATTGCTTTCTTATAACAACCAACCATTTAATATAGATAGTAGGAGAGACTTACACTGGTAAATCAAGAATAATAATTTTATAAATTATAACATTTTGAAGATTAAAATAACAATAAAAATCATTTTTATATTATAAGAAAAAGCAAATACACATTAAATTAAAAGACAAATTCATATTAAATCACATTAGATTGAATACAATACCAGATCCTTCCTCACTTTTCAAAAATGAAATACAACAGTTCACTGAATCTTAAAACTACATATTATATATATATATATATATATATATATATATATATATATATATATATATATATATATATATATATATATATATGAAAAATCTGATGATTTTAAAAATGATTTTTGGCTTGCATTTCTAATATTTCTTCTATGTCATGATTAAAAAAATTAACAGCAGTTGTAAAAATATATAGGCTACATCAGAAATTAAAACAAAAGGTTATAAAAATAATTCGAATTCTACAACCAATCATCTTTCCAATTCTTAAAAAGGATTTCTATATTAACTAATGAAACTTCATTTCTTTTTAAATAATATATTCTGATGACTATTTTTAGTACCAACAAAGTAACAAAAAAGTTAAATAAAATTAAGGAAAAATTTATGCCACCAAAATTAAACTAAAAATTTTTTAAATACTTAATATTTTCTTAAGTAAATATTCTTAAAATAACTAGTAAAAACACAAAACTTGACAATGATTTAAAAAATTCACTCTCTAGTACACATTCAAGACAAGTTAAAAACTAACAGCAAATCTGTAAAGTATTAATATATCAAATTATGATAAATAAAATTAATTTTATTTCTTTTAAATTGAGAAGATTTTCTTTTTCTTTCGCAATTCAATTTCATAAAATGATATATGGGTAAAAACTAATTTTCCCTTTCTCAACAAGCAAAATATGCCATTTTTACAAGTGGAAGATCCCGCTTTCCAATGAAGAGCATTGCATAAGATTATAAATTTAAAAAATAAAGACTAGTTATTTTCTCTCCCATCCCTGAATAAGACTAAAAAATTGTCATGTATGAATAAGAAGGCTCATAACTTAAAATTTCATTTTATTTAATATAAAAATTTTATGATAGAAGAATTCAGAAGAATAAGTGAATATTTTTTAAGTACTTTTATGAAATGCAATACCTAAAAAACAAATTTAAAAATGTTTGTTTCATTATAAAAGCTAATTTTAAAATAGTGCTGATTTAATGAATAGATTCAGCTGAATGCTTTAATTTTATTTTTCTAATTTACCAAAAAATATAAACTTAAAAAAATATATGCATGCATAATTCTTACCAAATTGCATAAATACAACTTTTTAAATGAAATTTTTATTTTGAAGAATTTAACATTACAGTTAAAAAATATTTTTATACAATTTTTGCTTAACTATTTAATAAACTAATTAAAAGAACAATCGTATAAAAGGTCCAACAGACCAACGAACAAACTTTTATGTAAAATATAATTGTAACAGAT
This sequence comes from Argiope argentata, assembly GCA_026289955.1. Classification (NCBI taxonomy): domain Eukaryota; kingdom Metazoa; phylum Arthropoda; class Arachnida; order Araneae; family Araneidae; genus Argiope; species Argiope argentata. The sequence goes on from JAOUZG010051061.1 coordinate 2,649,399, forward strand.
AATTCCCACAACAATGCATCAAATAATCTTAACAGATTTCAAAGAAAATTAAGTTTCAAAGAATAATACTAGATAAACTCCAAGAATTTGAAGAATTTTAATCTATCGTAATCTAAAGGAGAAATTCTAATTCTAAAACAGATAAATGAAAACTTATAAATCACTTAACTATAGAATATTAATAAACAAGCACAATAGAAATTTCTGATACAATAATCAAAAGATGATATATGTACATATAAATTAAACTGTGTATATCAAGTCCCAGCAAATACCAGAAGCTGATTTTTTTTTAACTTTGAGGTAGTTGAAATACTTTAATTACCTTTAACTTTTTGGAAGCAATATTTAAAACACTGAACATGTATAATTTTAAATATTAAACTTCAAATGAAATATCTAAATGAAACAATAAAATTAGGAATTGATCGCTTAAAATGACAGTTGATTGACACAAAATGAAAAAAATCTTACATTATTCTTCGAATACAATAACTGGAAAATGACAAGGCCAGTAGAAACTTCTTAGACATACATAAATATAACACACAACGATATTTTAAACAAAATAAGCGATAAATGCATCGATAAAGCATAAGGTAAGGGAACCAATTATTCATCGATCGACGGCAGAAAAACACGTTAACTTGGGGGGGAAATTAAAAGCAAAAAACATGATTTTTAGCTTGATTTTGTCAATTTAAGCTCATTTATTTATACGTGGCAAGAAGCGGCGAGTTTTGAAAACGGAGTTTCCAAAGGAAAACAAAATAAAGATCGGCCATTCTGACATGATACATGTTATCTATCGGATTTTAGCTTAAAACAAATATTTTTATAAACAAGGTATTATTAATTTGATAAGTTACAATTATCATAAAGAAATATTATAAAAGGGCAAAATTATACCGAAAAATGCCGGGAAAAAAACTGTTGGTGTGTCATTGGACTTCGGATCAACGTGAGAAAAGCACATATATATATACACTTATTTACAAGTCAAATATTGTACTTACAAACTCTGTGTTATAAAGGAACTGTTCTAGTTATAGAATTTAACGATATTTTCAGGATTTTAAGTCAGAAATAATATAATGCCGCCATTTGAGAGTAGACAGAATTCAGATAGGTTAAAGATACACCCACTGGTTACACAGTTCTGGTTCCGGTGAAAGCAGAATGGAAAGCGCCACCTTGAAGTTTCACACGATAACTCGAAAACGAAAAAGATGCGTATGTGTGCTAAGAAAATTATCACACCAACAAGAGATAAACTAAAATTATTAAGGCTTTTAACTACCTTCACTTCAAAATTTTTATTTCATAATTAAGTGTATTGAAATTTAAAATATATATTTATATTATATACTGCATTGGAGATTATATAAGTAATAAATATTAAGCAAGATCAAATATGAGAAAACAAAACTAAAAGTAAAATATGTCCGCTGCGATGACTCAGCGACGAGGGAAGTATTTGTTTCTTTATACAAATGAAACTGGATATGAGTTTCCATGTGATAAGGATACTCATTCTGCAATATTTAATATATTTTTGGGAGAGAGTACCCTGGAATGCTACTTACTGTATTTTATTTGCTCTAGAGCGACCAATAAAAAATTGTCCTTTTTATTTATAGCTCATTGGGGTTAAAGATTTGGAGAGCTGGAATTATAGCTGACATATGTGAAGGAAATTATTTCGATTATGCTATTGAAACTTTATATTAAAGTGCAAGTGTGTGCCATACACCCTTATAGGCAAGTCTAAGTTCCCAAAAGTCACTTTAAAATACATCTCGGTAAGTATTTTAATACAATTTTTATTACATATGATTATTTGATAACATTTTGATTTTGATTTACTCTTTTAAAAATATATAAAAGGGATTGTTGCAATGAAATTATCAGTCATACTCAAGAATTGTAAAAATTAAATTCTGATAAAATGGTAAATAACGATAAGCTAACCTCACGATATTTTTATTTAAATATGCAATATTTCATTTTACTAGCAGCATTTCAAAGTTTGTTTTGAAGTTCTTAGTCTGATGAAGCATACTTTTATAAGAAATGTTTTGCATTACCTGATTATCCGTTAAAATAATCCTAGATAATTAATTGTTGATTATGATCGTAGTTTGATAGTAAAATTGAAATAAAACATTAGAAACTCAAAATTTATTAAATACTATCCAGCAATATTTAGTCAGAATTGATTAAATTTGATAACATGCCAATGAAATTTGTAAGAGAAAGGTATATTAAAATTATACTTAATATTTCATTTGAATTGCCTTATCAGGGAGAATTATAGTTAAAATTCTTCTTTTAGAGGACAAAAGCAATTAAACTTGAAAGTTTTTTTTTACTTACTTATTCGTGTATGGAGTTTACAAACAGCAACCGTAGATTTGGAAAAATATCCGCAATTCAGATTTCCCTGAGTTAAAACAACATATTTTTGGAATTATATCTCTTTGTCACACCATTCCACAGTGATTCGTATTACACATTGAACGAAAGCGATGAAATTTAGTGTATAGTTTTAGTATCAAATTTGTAGATTTGAATCAAGATTTAAATAAAATGAGTCCAATATCAATCTGTCTGTCCATATTCATACAAACACAACTAAAAATTGCATTGAGAAAAAGTTATGAAATTTAACACATACTCTTAGAATTGAACTTGCAGGCGTTCACCATAATTTGAACGAAATCTGTCAAAGGGAAATCTGTCTCTTCATATGCACGTGAACCCGATAGCCCAAAAACGACAAAAGTTGTATTTATAAAATTTAGTTCTTGCCTTAATCAGACAATTATTTTTTACAGAACAGAATAATAGATGCCTATTAAATTTTAGGCAATGTTAAAGGATTGACCAAATATTGTCAACATATTCATGTGTATATAAATGCAATAACTAAAAACTGCAACGCGTTTGGTAAATAAGATATGAAATACGGTTTCAGGCTCGGAGGAAAGAAAGGTATCTAAAATGCATATTTAGTTCTCTTCGTTACATTATAAAGTCCAAAAAGCACCATATTGCTTCACTAATCTGAGAAATTAGAAATTCATATTTGTAGTCATCCATGACCTTTGAAGATTTACTCGGAATTAAGTTTTATGAACCTGAAACAGTGGCTGATTTTGTCTTTAATGTTTTTTGAGTAAGTAATGAATTGTTTTCAGCTTTGATAATTTCTTCCCCATCGTTTCTAGTGTTTACTCGTTTATGATTGTGAAAATATATGATAATTTTTGCACTAAAATTCTATTACTTCACATTTGGAGTACCTAAAATGGAATGCGGTATTACGCCTGATAATCAAAAGAATTATTGAGACTTTTTATTTCCCTTTATCATCAGTAGTAAACGTTTTAATGTCAAGCATACTTAAATCCAAGAATCTTTCTCGTCTTTTATCATTATACATCAATCATTCATAATGGTAATTTCCTTTATAAGCAAGATATATCTGTTTTGCAGTTTTAGTTTTTTGAATTTTCAGAAGGCAGTGTGTGAGAGAGAGGTGAGAATTTTTCGGTTCTTTATTGCTTAGAGGTACGACCGCACCTCTGTCGGACAGTTGATAAGTTTTACCGGAAACCTGGTATTCGCAGTACACCCTAGAAATGGCGGGGCACAAAAATTCAAATTTCATCTCTACTTCGGAAAAGCTGTGCTTCCCCTCTCGTGCATCGTTGGTTAGTTACCGTAAAAAATCGCTTATACCATGATAAACTGTCCTTAGACTAGCAAAAATCGATGCAATACCCTCCTCAGACATCTATGGCTTATAAACGCACTTTCGACCACAACGTGTGGAGCTGATTGGTTGAACACCTCTATTATTTGCATATGACCTGCCATACCAGTTTTTCTGGCTCTTCAGTGTATAATAGTTAGT
>JAOUZG010051061.1:2658317-2671800 GCA_026289955.1 Argiope argentata
ATATATATATATATATATATATATATATATATATATATATTTTCGCAGAATTTTTATACAATATGTTTGGCTATATGCGTCGTCATTTGGATAAAAAATCAATCGGAACTTTAATAAGCACTAGTAGGCACACTTCGGTTGAAAAATATATAATGTTATGTCAATTTTTATGCTTTACAATTTTTGGGCTCTGATTTTTTTAATTTTATAGGCCATTTTTAAATAGATTAAAGAAAAATGGAAAAAACCTAATTTCACTTCACTTTTTTCTACCTACTAATCAAAGTTCCCTTTTTGGTAAGGAGAAATCTTGGGATAGTCATATTAGAGACTTACTGAAGTGACTAGAAGAATTAAACTATAGCCATTTTTTTTATAACCTATGCCCAGACTTTTAAGATACAATTTTAAAAATCATTTAAAAAAAAGGTGAAGAGTACATCAGAATATCGGTAACTTTTGTGACATATTTAAAATAGCATAAAGTTCCCTGGAAAAGAAACTTGGCTTAAAGCTTTTCGTAAGAAAAATGTTAAAAGTTTTTGGAATGTGACCTATGGCGAAGCAGGTACAGCACATGCTCTGATCGTCTTTATCAGGTAGTAGAAAAAAGGATTTTAAGTATTTAAGATAAATAAAGATTTTTTCTTTAACCTTAAACTATTAAATACTTAACACGTTGCTGTCCCACATGGGAATCACTATTACTACCTGATTAATTCAAATCTAATGTCTAATTAAGCTAAGATATAGAATAGAAGGGGTCATCTAATTAAGTAGATGATTCGAATCGCAGGGAAAATCATGCGAATGCTTTGAATCTTTTAAAAAATTGTATCTACAAATGTTGAAACATTTAATATAATTTATAAATATCGTTATAATTCCTTAATTATCGTTATAATTTAAGAGATAATACCCTATTCAGAATAATATGAGATAACATCATTTGTGAAGGGTGATAAAATTACATAGTAGCATAATTTGAATATTTGTGAATTTAATGTCATGATGTTGACACAATTATATCATCACCATACATTTTATATAGCTGAATATTTCTTTTCTATATATAAACAACTCAAAAGGGGTGTCCAGTTTCAGATTATCAGTTTTCTCGGCTCCGTTTTAAAAATTCAATTAACTAGAAGCAATCAATGTTATTTATTAGGATCTGAAATATCTTCGCAGAAGATAACCACTCAGTAATAGCAGATCATTAATATTAGTTAGTTACAAGAGAATTAGTCACGAATTATTAAATTAAAAATGCTAGATTGAATAGAAGTCTTTTGCTAGATTGAAACAAATCGGATTCATCAGCTTATTACTGGTTTAGAGCAATCAATTTTCAATGGTTATTTTATTTCAAGACTAATGAGAAATAATTAAATACTTTATTCATTTTACCCACAATCAAACTTGATTTACAACTCGTAAAGTATTCATTTCGAGCTAAACTGTTCGACGACGATCGTGCCTTTTTTTATGACGTAAAGATTTTGGTTTTCTTGTACGATATTGGATTTCTACCGCTGTTTTTTCTTTTTAAATTTCTTTCCATCCATAAACAGAAGTTCAAACTCTTTTCTCTTAATTTTTTTCGATAGTTAATACTACAAATTTTCTCCATTTGTTAATATTATTCACATATTTTGTGCATTTAGTTATGAGACATTGAAATTATCTCAATCATTCCATTCAGAAAAAAGGAAAAATACTAGCGCATAGCAATTATTTTTAATTTTTTACAAATTTTAGTCTATTTTATTTCAGTTATTGACGCATTTTGAAGATTCATATTTCAGTAATTTATTGTTTTAATCTTTGATGAAGTAATCTATAAATTATAGTAAAATTTTGTATACAAAAAGCAACAAATTTCATATATTGAGTTCAATACACATTTCGAAAATCTATTCAAGTTGATCATGCAACTTCTATCGATAAAATAAACCGAGTAAAGATTAAATGAAAACTGAATATTAAGAAAATGACCCTTACGTAAAAATAGAAATTTGAATCAAAGTATTACAGGAACAAGCCACAAAGACAATTATGTATAAAACGGAATATTAAATTTTTCGATAATCATGCCACTCTTACGGAATATTTATTCTTTGAATTTAAAGATCATTTTTTAATTGGAAAAAATACTCATTTGCACTTCCTCAATAAAATCATCATAGCTTTGTAAAACTGAATTTTTAAACAATGAATTCATAAGTGTTTTCCCCCTTTTCTTTTAAATGCAATGGGTTGAAAGAAGGCTAACATTATTAATAAAGAAAAAATGATCCGTGACGATTTCATTTTTGATTCTGCTAAACATTATGATTTGTCTGCTTATACTAATAAGAATGCTTCTCTTTTTTTCTTCATATTTTTTTTATTAATTTGATTTTAATTTGTATGATAGAACTTTAAATTTTCAAGTCTTGCGCCTTTTTTAAAAATATTGTTTAATTTGTTGACATTGCTTTCAATTTGCATCGAAACTATTCGTGTTTCCCCACATCATAAGAAAAAAGACTAATCGTAATTTTATTAAAATCGTTTGAATACGGGTTTTCCTGGCCTGGTAGTAAGTCTTGATTATTGGACCGAATAGTTGCAGATTGGCAATTCGCTTCCGCCGAAGAATCGTCGTGGAAGCGGACTTTATACACGGTAAGTCCACTGGATAAAATGCCTTCCCTTAAGTGTGGAAAAGAAATTTGGAAAAAAGTTGTCATCTGTAAGCTGTACATGCAAGTTACTAAATTAAAACTTGAACATAATAAGAATAGCTAAATCATGGGTATAGCTGAGGATAATAATTTCCTGAATATTTTATAAGTTTTTCTTTGAATTGCATTTCTTGAAATAAAAACCTTAATTATCATTTATATTTTGATCCCATGTATGATTTATTTAGATATATTTGACAATGATTGTATTTATTAATAGAATTTTAGCCTAAAAATTGTTAACGTCAATTTATACAGGTTGTCCGAGAAGTCTTTGACACATTTCAAAAATTCGATAAAAAAATTAAACGAGATAGAAAGTAAAATTAAATTACATTTATTACCTCATATAGTAAAGTTTTTTTAAAAAATTCAAAACTGACCGGTAGATTGCGGTACTGAAACGTTAGAAAGAGTTATTTAGAAAATGACTTCTCCAAGTGAGCGCGCGTTTTGTGTTATGTGGTTTTTCGAATCGAAATCTGTGACTCAAGTTCAACGTAATTTTCGTGCGAAATAGGGGGAAAGACCCTCCATCCCGTAACAGCATTATTGCATGGAAAAATAGGTTTTTGGAAACTGGGAGTGTCCTGGGTCGACACAGAAGTGTCGTCGATAGAATTCATCAGTCATTTGTTCGTAGCCCCCCAAAATCAGGGGCCCCACATCGAGGTGTTCTGATACGTTAAAAAAAAAACACTTCACTATTTGAGGTAATAAATGTAAATTAATTTTACTTTCTATCTCGTTTATTTTTTTTATATCGAATTTTTGAAATGTGTCAAAGACTTTTCGGACACCCTGTATATTGGTTTTATTTTCATTGGAAGAATAGGATTTTATATGGTGAAGAAAAGGGGCAAAAAATCCCTTGTCTATACTTCGAGTAATTTTAAATAGATTGTTAGCGGGTTTTTTAAAAATCTTGTTATAAGAAAAGGAAAGATTATCTAATTGACTAATTTTTTTATAGGGACACCATATAAATTTCTTTAAAATCTAACTCTTTAAAAAAGGTATGTAAATGAAATAGCCTTGCGATTAATTGATTTCATGTCTTATTTTGAATAGTTCTGCAAATTACAATGCCTGTATAAATCTGATAAAAGAAAATAGTGTTTCAAATTTTTAGGAACAACGTGCATATTCTTCTTGGAATAGATAAGGTTATAAGGCGAGTACACAGTAAAAAAATATTTTCATATTATTTGTTATTTTATACTATGAAATAAAACCTTTTTGGTGGACTTTGGGAAAAATATGATGCTGGAAGGTCAGTATATTTTTCAGTTATTTGTATTTTAGAAGGTATTGTTACGGAAAATTCGCCTAGTGAGCGTATTGTGAGAAGTCCAACAAACTCGATAGTGGATAACGACGATTTATTCCATAAGAAAATTCGAAATATAGGTTGCGAAGACAGTGGTCGAAGAAAATAGCCCGAGCAGATAGGAAATAGCTATTAAATAGCAGCACAATACAAGGGCTTTCAATGTAAAACATCTGGAGTACCTGCTTTGCAATCGGCACTCCAAAAAGGGAATCCATTAGACTGACTGGTTTTAATTCTCTCCCGAGTTTTATAGTATCTTATTAGAGCATCGAATTTTTTAGAAGGATCCAGGATTTGACTTTTGGCAGATATATCAACATCAGTACAAGTTCAAGAGCCTTTAATTTTTCTCTCCTAAAATGCTATAACAACTAGTAAAAAAATTATTAATTTTTAATAATGGAACGGAAACATCTTTTATTCATATTTTCTTAAGATATAGATTTTTGATATTTTATATTTGGTAAGGCCTGTCGCATTAAGAAGAGCAAAATACAGCTTTAATGTTCACCTTTAAAAAAATGTTATGAATATTTTTTTAATCTGTGAAAAGTTTTAATGCCTTGAAATTGAGAGAAAATAAGAAGGACATTCCATATATTTTAAAATTTTATTTCGTAAAGAGGAATAACGTTCCTATGACCTCTTAAAACAATTGTGATCTGTATGAACTTGCAATCTCATCCAGTACTTATTGAAATTACATTAAACATTTTCAATATGAAATAAACAAAGACTTATTTAAAGGTTTTCGTCAGAAAATTTTTAATTTCCGAAACCAACTTTCACCATTTAATCAATTTTTTAAAAAAAAAGTGATGAAAAGTTGAAAAAAGCAGATCAAACCATGACATGTGATATTGAAGGAATTAAGATTGACCACAAAAAATATTTTAAATCTGTAGAAGCTTATATTCAAGAAGAAAAAGCTTGTTGTTGAAAATCTACCTGATTTAATACTTACTGTATCGCAACCAGTCAGATGATAGTTCTCCACTTACAGTTTTAATTTATTAAGGCAAGTTTCAGTATGTATAATGTTGCATTCTGTAAGGCGGAATCAAACTTAAACATTCACTGAATTTTTTGTATTTCTAAAATTCCATTATGTATAGCAAAATTAGGATTTTCAGTCCAATCAGAGAACAAGATGAAGCAACTCTTTTGATTCTATTCAAGAAGCACTTCAAAATTCTGTCCCAAATCACTAAGTCTAATTGCTAATATCACATTTCTAGAAACCTTTTAATACCAAACTATGTTATTCGTCTTAAGGTTTTTCGTATCATGCAAACGATTTTTTAAAGGATTTCAGCTGCGTCAATTCGCTATGAAAGAGAAACAGAAGTCTTATCGTTAGTTTAATTCCGGGCGTGTTTACTAAAACGTGATAACATTTTTATGTTCATGTTACACAATTTCGTTCGTGGGCTGTTTAAACAAATTGCTCTCTCATAGAAAAAAAATGAGCTTGATAGCCTACTGATTTTATAATACGATTCATTCTAATAATCAAAGCTTTCGCCCTGTATAGTTATTTACATTTTATTTCGCGATGCGTGTTTAGGATAATAGCTGTATACTGAGTCACTATTTTTCTTTTCATCTATTCTACAAAATATATTGTTTGATAATTATAACACCAACTAAAATTCATGTTATTGTTTATTGTGATATTTTAGGTTTTAAATTCTATAGACATATTGGTTAGAAAGTTTTCGTATATTGTATAAATCTCAGTTGTGGGGTAATAAATAGCTTTTCTGATACTGATTTATTTGCCGTATAGTTTTTTTCTCCAATTTTAATAAACTGCAGAAGAAAACAACATTTTTGTGTAATTTACACTTTTGTAGAACTCTTTTTTTCTTTGTTGTGATGAGACTTAAATAGTTTTTATGTCCTTAAAAATATTTTAACTCGTGTTTTTCTTCAATTAAGATCATAAAAAAGTAAGATTCTATTCACTCATTGATACTCCTCTGCAGTTTTGAATTGTATTTCCACTTTTTTTTTTTTGTTCAATAAATTTTTTAATAAAATCTGAAACATGGGTTTCAAAAATATCGCGTATTTTAAAGGAAACTGGGAGGAGAGAAGATTCTTGCACCTAAAAGAATTTCGTAACGCTTTTTTTTTACTGGCCAATTTTTAATATTCATTAACAGCGAGGCTACAACAGTTTCGTTTTTTCCAACCCACTTACTCTTATTAAAATAATTAATTTTCTAAAAAGCTAATTTGAGCGGCATTACTCCTTTATGGTGGGCGCGCGTGTGGCTATGGGCTGAAAATTTGGAAATTGTAAGTAAAATCATTGTTTATTATTAACTTTATAAGCATAAATGTAAATATAATCATATTTGGATTAAAATGTGCATATTTTACAGAAATGAAGAAAAAAAATGGCGAATGTTATACATAGAATTTAAGATAATAAAATTCACACAGCTTTCACCAACATTCACCACAGCTTTTGGCTATTGCATATTTATTGAAATCGGATTGAAATGGATAGTCTCAGCAAAACTTCACACCAATTGTTGAATACCCTCAAAATAGATTGACTAGCTGCAAAGTGTGCTCGGCAAATTCTTGTTCTTTAAAATGAAATGTTCTCTCAATTTCTCAAGTGATTGTCTAGTTAGACAGCTGAAGTTTTTCATTTATAAGGGGGATTCAGATCTTCCAAAAGATTTCCCTACTTCTCTGATTTTCCACCTTCCAGTAAAACAGCTTCAATCTGTGCTTTTAGTTGAGCCTGACTCCAAAATCCATTATAAGTACTACGTGTATAATTCAAGGCATCTGTAAAATAAATAAGGTACTTCTTAGAAAAAGGATTTTTGATGCGGATAATACCATGTCATAGTTAACCTATGTAAGGAGATGTAACTATTGTTATAGTGCGCTGAACTGCATCACACAGAATCTATTGATTCAAAAAGAATTGTTTCTGTAAAAATACGCCAAATAGCTTAAACAAATGCCTAATGCATTGAAAAATGCTGGGTCTTACAAATATATGCAGAAGGATGTAGTTTTTTAATGTTTACAAAAAGTTTTATCTTCAAAACTGGCGACTGGAAAATAGAAGGAAAAGGTCGATTCCCTTCAATATCTGAAAATTCTCTAATAAAAATGAGAAATCAGAAGATGAGGAGAGTCTTACTAAAACATATCCCTTCCACTATGCAGAAAAGTAGTGTAAAACTATTTCCATCCCTTTTTCCACTATAGTATTCCATTTCCTCAACATTTAATGTGCTGAATGCTTATACTTGCTCTTCTTTAAATATTTAATTAGAACGTTTCCGTCCAGCTAAATTCCCGGGTTTCCATAATACCAGTAAAACACACATTCTGTTTTCATCTTGGTTTCAAATGTTCATTTTTCATGTGCAATTATAAAATGCTATTATAGCACCATTAAAAATAAGGTACTAAAAGTCTTCATTGGGAATTTCCTATAAACGAATTGATCAAATGTAAGGATATTAAAATAGCTTTGTTTAAATGCACGTAACAGCTTGGCGTTTAAAAATACTTGAGAAAAATAAAAATATCAAGTTATAAATAAGGAGTCAGCTTAAATTAAATAGAGCCACTAATCACGACGAAGATGCTGGTTACCACAGACAGCTATTAACGAATAAATCTCATATGAAGCACAAATTTCTGTGAGAAAGGTATATAAAATTGTATACCAATTAAGCCTTACTATATTAAAAGTCACGTGCATGTTTTGCGGATTGTATTTACGCATCTTCTCTATCTGCACTTTGAGTTACGTATTTTCTAACCTCGAATTACACTTATTATTTAAGGAACGGAGTCAGTTATTTAATCCACAAAGATGTGAACCTTTATATATAATCGTCCAGATTTTTATATCACTGTGATTAAAGAGATCATAGTGTCATTTATTTAATATCTGCTGCTTACTACACTGAAGTGACAAAAGTCATGGGATAGCAATATGGAAATATACAGATGGCAGTAGTATCGCAGCGAAAAAGTATAAATGCGCAGTTCGTTTTCCAGAGCTTTCATTTGTGTTCAAGTTATTCATGTGAACAGGTTTTTCGTGATTTATGGCGGCACGACGAGAATTAACAGACTTTGAACGTGGAATGTTAGTTGGAGCTAGACGAATGGGTCATTCCATTGCGGATATCGTTAGTGAATTCAACATTCCGAGATCCACAGTATCAAGAGTGTGCCGAGAGTATGAAATTTCAGGCACCCCATCCCATCATGGACAGCGCAGTGGGTGACCACCTGCACTTAACGACCGAGACCGCCGACGTCTGTGTAGAATGGTCAGTGTTAATAGACACGCAACACTTCATCAAATAACTGCTGGAATCAACGTGCAACGTACGAGGGATGGGTCCGATAGCACTGTGCGGTGAAATTTGTCTTCCTTGGGCTATGACAGCAGAAGAACGACTCGAGTGCCTTTACTGACAGCACGACATCACCTGCAGCGACTCTCCTGGGCTCGTGAGCATATAGACTGGTCCCTAGACCAGTGGAAAACCGTGGCGTGGTCAGATGAGTCACGATTTCAGTTGTTACGAGCTGATGGTAGAGTTCGATTGTGGCGCAGACCCCACAAAGCTATGGACTCAAACTGTCAGCACGGTACTGTTCAAGCTGATGGTGGCTGCATAATGGTGTGGGCTGTTTTTACATGGCATGGACTCGGTCCTCTGGTGCATCTGAAACGATCATTGACTGGAAATGGTTATGTTCAGCTGCTTGCAGATCACTTGCAGCCATTCATGGACTTCACGTACCCACACAACGATGGGATTTTTATGGATGACAATACGCCATGTCACCGGGCCAGAACTGTTCGTGATTGGTTTGAAGAACATTTCGGACAATTCCAGCGCATGATCTGGCCACCTAGATCTCCCGATATGAATCCCATCGAGCATTTATGGGACATCATCGAAAGGTCCGTTCGTGCCCAAACTCCTGAAGCATCCACACTTTCACAATTATGGACGTCTATATTCCTGCAGAGGACTTCCAACGACTTGTGGACTCCATGACACGTCGAGTTGTTGCACTTCGCCTTTCAAAAGGAGGACCGACACGATATTAACAGTCATCCCATGACTTTTGTCACTTCAGTGTATAAATTTATCCTTTAATGGTTTATTATAATTTTATGCTTTAATCCAATATCCTTAAAATATTTCTTCCTTATGTTTTTTATTGTAATTTTACTCTTGGATGGTGCTGGATTGAATTATATTATAAAATGTTTCTTGATTAGAAGGTGCTTTTGAATTGAACTCAAAAGGTTTCGGATGTATTTTGTATATTGGATGGAAGCAAATACTTTTCCTGAAATGTTGCCTTACATTATGCCTATGACTTCTTTTTAAAATCTTATATATTATTCAATAATTGTCACTGGAGAATAAATTTTGGAGTTATTTTCATATGTTTGCATGAAGTGTAGATAAGTTGGGAGTTAAAATTCAATAAACATTTTTTTAGATCAGTGCATTTTGTAATTTTCTGTGAAAAGCGCATACTGAAATAATTGCAGGAATAAATCCTCCTCCCCCATTTTGCTTAGTTATAGGTGTATTTATTACAGTTTAATTTTTTCAATTGTTTAATCATTTGGTAAATTTGATTACACTGTTATGTTCTAATATTTTGTGTTTTTGATGCCTTTGTTTAAATGGATGGTGGATCACGTTCGCTTTAAGGTTGCTGAAGCTCATGCTTGCTGACCATTTAGAACAATGCCACATATGAATTTCTAAATTTTAACGTTTTAGGTATAATGTTTAAATTAGTTTCACATCTTAATTTTTTATTACTATTTTATGAAAAAGCATATCATTTTTTTAATGTCTGTTATATTTGAATTACGTAGTTGATTATTTTAAGTAATCTTTGTTGGTAATTAATGTAATTTGAAATCAAAAAATGGAAATATGAAATTTATATCTATAATTCGTATATATATAATTTATATTTATTACCGAAACAACAAATTAATCTTTTCACAAAAGAAAAGCCTTTTAATAATGAAATTATTTTTCAAAGTTATAAAAATAACAAAGATAATTAACTTGATTACAATGCTGAAATACGATAAAGTAAAAATGATAAAAGCAAGTATTGCAAGATTGAAATTTTTGTACTCTTTTAATTGATGCCTTTGTCCTAAATGGTCACAATCTACACTGCTCAAAACAATTAGGGGAGCACATGGTTTTAACAGAATTACGCAAAGATGTCTACCAATAAGTAACATAAAATGAATCATCCATAAATTACAGCCTGCCAGGAAACGGAAAAAGAAAACATTATATGCAAATCAAAATTCATGACGTCAAAAATCAGGAAAAGGAGATAAAGGCAGAAATCGGGATGTTGCAGAAACGTCTGTTTTATTGCCGTAACGGTGAAATTTGATTGGGCAGTCTTTCTGTTTTTGAGACAAGCTTATGAGAATGTCTGAACAACATGATTAACCGGAATCCATGGCATGGCGTGTCATAGGCTGACTGGAATCAGGCCAAACAGAACGGAGTGTCATGGACGCTGTTGGAGTCGCCAGAAGTGTTGTTGCAAGGCTGTGGAATCGATTCCAAGAAGCAGGAAATGTTAGACATCGACCAGGGCAAGGTCGGCCACGCGCCACTATAGCAACTGATGACCAGTATATAAGGTTAACAGCCCGTCGAAACAGAACAGAGAATGCTACTCAGCTGCAAAGACAGTTGTTCTTGGCAACAGTACGAAGGTTGTCCAGCCAAACAATACGTAATAGGCTTCATGGGGGAAGGCTCTATGCACGTAGGCCAATGGTCTGCATTCCGTTGACCTCACGCCACCGTGCGGCCCGAAGAAGACGGGCTGCTGAACATCGAGATTGGCAGCAACATGATTGAAGCCAAGTGCTGTTTACAGACGAGTCCCGATTCAGTCTGGAGTGTGACACTCGACGTATTATGATATGGCAGGAGAGGGGCACTCGAAATAACCCCACATTCGTTCGTGAAAGGTCACAATACAGACGAGCGGGTTAAATGGTATGGGGTGGAGTCAGCATAGGCGGACGTACGGACTTGCATATCATTCGGAATGGCACTTTGACGGGCCGCAGGTATGCAGACGAGATACTGCGATCTCATGTCAGCCCTTACGCTGGAGCCATTGGCGATTCCTTTATTTTCCAGGATGATAATGCCCGACCGCATAGAGCTCGTCTGGCGGAGAACATACCTGAAGTTGAAACAATGCAGCGTATGGAATGGCCAGCGTGCTCTCCTGACCTGAATCCAATCGAGCATGTTTGGGACATGCTAGGCCGCCTGTGACTGTCCCAGACTTGGAGATTGCACTTCTTGAGGAAAGGAACAGTATTCCCCAAAGTCTGATCGATAACCTCATCGCATCCATGGCAAACAGGTGTGCAGCAGTCTTAGCTGTTCGAGGAGACCACATGCCCTATTAAAACTCATGCATCATGTCTATTCAGAGCCTTTTTTATCGTTTACATGTAACCAAATTGTTGCCCTAAATCATGTTTTCATGTTTTTTCCATATTTTCAAAGAATTAAAGCTTAATTCCACATTGCTTTATTTTTTTTCTCTGTATTGCGCATGGATACGCGTGTACTACCCATTGTATGCCAATACGTGGCTGTCTCACACGGTTTTCTTGATTTTTTTGCTTGCTCCCCTAATTGTTTTGAGCAGTGTATTAAAAATAATTCCTTTTATAATTCCCAACCATTTATAATTTAAATTCCTTGTAATAATAGGAATATATATAACTCGTGTGTCCTCCCTCTTTATTTTCATATTTCTCTAAATGCAATTTATGAAAATACTTGTATTCACTTTGATGTTCTAAACAAGATAAATAGTTTGCCGGCTTTCTGGCACAGAGGAAGCGCGTCTTCCTCATGTTCTGGGAGTCCCGGTTCGGACATGGTTGTTGTTTTGTGTGCTATGTGTGAGATGTGTGACTGTGCTCCCTGTAAAAAGGGGCTGTGCAAGCAAATGGTGGTTGTGTAGCTAAGTTGTACTCTTGGCCCTAGTTGTCACTGCTTCAAAAACAAGAGACGCTTCTTTCGGCTTAAATCTGCTGCTGTATCAGCGGGAGGGCTTGTCCATTACAAGCGCCATTAGTGACAACAACTACAACAGATAAATAGTTTTCTCTTCTGATTGAATTTTTGTTTCCATCATGACTTCTTAGATAAGTTGATCATCATATTTGAAAGTTTCTGGAAATTGAGTTATGGAATTATTTCTGATGTATATTTATTATTTGCATAATTTTTATTTCCTAGGACTTCCTGATTTTTGCATTCATCATTATTTGCTGAGCCCAGTATTCTCATTTAATGAATTTGAATAGTAAAGATGGACTGGTTTCAGTTGTTAAAAAATCATAGTATTTTATAATCAGTTTTTTAATCACTTTACTTTTTTTTTCCTGCTCGTGAATGTTTTGTTTGACATATATAATTAAAAGCAAAGCATAAAAAACCATTTTTGACTTCTTATTAAATTGTTGTAATTACTATGATAAATAATTTTAAGTAATAAAAATTGATAAATATTAGCAATGGAATCTAACATTTACAAATATTACTTTACAAAGTTTCATTAGTTCCCCAAAATATATAAAGCATTATTAACAAAATTTCATGCTGAAGAATAAAAGAATTATTTTTAAAATTTTAATTTATGATATAGATTAATTATTTCTATATATGACCTAACATAACAATAAGCTTCCTATAATTATATTTTATTGTTAATTTTCAATAAATATCAGTATGGTTCTTGGAGGCAGCACATTTATTAGACATAGACAAGAAAAGAACATAGATATTGATAGTTACGCACACAGCATCTTGTTGAGAAGTTCGCGGGAGGAATGCGTGGGTCAAATTTTGTACTGTCCCAGTTTTATGAAGATTATTTTTGATTGAGCAGTTGTCTCGGTCACTCACTCTTATAGCATGCACAAAGAGAACGTAATGGGTTGAAAAATGTAATAACATATATAACTCAACTCTTGGAGGGTTGAGTAAATGTAAATAGTGGAATTCTCCCAGCTGAAGTGAATTGAGCCATGTGAATAAATAAATAAATATTTCTCTCCACTATTGTAGGTTGAACAATGTCATATATGCTATTGTAATTAAAAACTGCCACTGTTCCAGTAATGAATGTACAACAAAGATTTTAAATAAACCCACATAGTTTAATGACTTGATCCTGGTCGATCAAATAAAATGGTAGCGTTTTAAACACAAAGGTTTTATTTACAGCTTTATGCAATAACAAAAACCACAACACGTCCTCTAGGTTAAATACTGGGAAATATTTACAACTGGATTGTCAGTTCGACATCTAATACCGA
>JAOUZG010051061.1:2672200-2702126 GCA_026289955.1 Argiope argentata
CTGGGAAATATTTACAACTGGATTGTCAGTTCGACATCTAATACCGAGAACTCACAGGCTGTCCACGTATCCGGCTACTGCATGTAGCTCCAGAGATCTACGGATTACTTCAGGTAGATCTTTTCAATAAACTCAAGATCATGTGGTATCTCTTCAACTCCAGCTCTTCAGGTCTGATCACAGCTCGTCTCGTTGTCGTATAAGCTCTCGTCCAGTCTCTAACCAGATCATCTGGTCTCGTCTACCGGATCAGCTTGTCTCCTCGGTCTTCTTCCAAACCTTCCATTTTAACATTGGTGAAGTTCCGCCTCTCAGGCTCGCATTGGCACGTTGGAGATGTCGATCATCCAATAATTTTTCAGAAATGCTCCCATTGGTTGGCAGTCAGCCGTGGGAATATTTTCAAAACATCCACCCTCTTATCAGAACTTTCACAATACACAAATATTCGCATCTGGAGGTTTTAGCCCTTCTTTCTTCAATAGGTCGTAAAACGCATATGTTGTTCATTATTGGAACTTTTTCCCAGTTTGGATGGTCCATAGAAGAAATAATCCCATTTGGGGGTTTGACACAGTTCCATTCTTCAAAGGATCGCCATCGCATGTGTTCTCCATTATCTGACTCCCTTCCTTCCAACGAGTAATATCACAGCGGGAGAAACAATGCGCAACAAAGGAAGAATCTCCTCACAGCTGGCCAGAATTAACAATATTCGAACATGTGTCTCTTCAAAAGGAGACAAGGTTACGACTTCTTTACAATAGGAGGATAGGTGATGGGTCCAGTGTCGCTTGGTCGTTCGTTCCTGGATTTCATGTGCTGCCTTGCAAGGGGGGAATGACCCAGCGAACTCCGGAATGCAGTTGGATTTCTATTTCCTGGATGGTCCTCTTCTCCCTAAACCCTTTTTGGATGGGATGGATCGACTTGGGTCTTCACATTACTACCCTATAAATTCTTTCTTTTCTGCCCATTAGTACATTTCATACACTCAAGGGAATCATGAAATCAATACTCTCAAGGAATTATAAATTTTGCAAAAAAACACATAATGTCCCAGCAGAAGTATAACGCTTGAAATTGATAAATTTGTTAAATTAATACAATTATTTTTAGGATTAGCCTTCCAAGATTTGTAACTTATAAAACTGTTAATCAACATTGTGACTTCTCTACATTCTGTTTCCATTTCAATGAACTCCATTAATTCAATCATTTAAAAATTTGTTTGAATGATGTTTTTCTCTATGAAATTCAAGTGCTAAATCTTCAAGTAGCAATATGCACTTTTTACTAAATTAGATTTCTATCAAACTAGCTGCCTTTGGCAATCTCCTTGTTCGCCCAAATTATTGACTTTTGGGGTAGTTAAATTATCAATACAGAATGAATTTTTCAAAACACTTATCAGGTCGAAAGATTAAAAAACTTGATTATAATTTTCTCAATTTACTCAAACTGCTACACATGCAAATTGAAAAGTTTGTATATTGTAAAATAAAAGCAAAAATGAAAATCCTACATAAGAGTTTTGGTTCAAATAAAATTCAAACATGGTTCATTTTTAAAAAAAACCATTTTAACAATAATTAAATAAAGCTTCTTTTTTTTTTTTCATTTCAACACTGACAAAAGCATCCAAATGAATATATTGTTGGGTGATAACATTACATTGTAAACATCATTACGTTTAAATATAAAATTAAATTTAAAATAAAGAAAACGTGTGAAAAGGAAATGGATATCATTAAGAAAATATTTTTTTGAGATTTAACGTAATGCAAACCCAATTTTTGCGAGATAATACTTTTGGAAGATATGATCATCAATTTTCATAGGTAAAACATAGTGATCAGGTATTTGACTATTGTTATTCCTATTTACGAGCTCGACCAATTTTTCAACTTGAAACCTGTTTTTATTACATTTTTTTTTCTCTATCTGAATGAAAATTTTCAGGATATCTCGAAATCTTCATTATTTCTAATAGCATTTTGCAGTTCCTTTAAATTCCGAGGCGTTGAGTAATCTAAAACGTTCGGCTAGAGATTTGACTGTTGTCATGTGATAATAAATAAAAAGAGCGATTTCTTCGCCATGTACGTTAGTGCTTTATGCAGATTTTTCAAGAAAATTCATTCGCAGGGAATTTGTTTGTCATGTTGTTCAAGTATAAGTGAGCTAACTCTTTAACTACAAAACGGAAAGAGATAGGTAAATACATTTGGCAAACAGATTTAGCATCTAAAAAAATCTTATCAAATTTTGAATCAAATCTCAAGGGGTTGATCGCTTGTCTTTCGCGTGCACGTAAACGCTAAGATTTAAATCAATGCAATTCGGTATATGATCTTGCGATAGCAAAAGTAGTTCCTTGTCAAATTTTATTTCCAATAGGTTGAAACAAAAATGTCTAAAATACATATTCGCATGATGGAATCAGAAAAAATGCTAGGTTGATGCCCTGCATTTATGTTTCGCAACTATTATTTGCCAATGCCATGAGAGACACCCGCATTCTTAGCAAAGATGCCTCATTTTAAGAGGGGGGAGGGTGATAAGACCATTATTGGAGGGAATGTCGATTATTCTCACTGGTATAATCTTCCTCACTCATCCGTCATGTTTCTTTTTTGAGATCGACACTATTAATAAAATTGAAAACGCTACCGCCCAAATGATGGTGCCATTACAATGAGGATCTATTTAATTTGTGTCGATTGTAATTTTCATAAATATATTTCCAAAGCAATGTTACAATTTAATAGTTAGTTAACGTGTTAATAATATGTTATAATACTTCAATGAATTATAATACGAAATATTTTTTTTAATCACATGATTACTGTCTCAGAAATATTTAGAAAAAATTTAAGCTTAGATAGGAAAGACTCGTAATGGAAAGAACGCGCGGAAGATGCGTATGGAGAGTTTAGGGGAAGCAATTTAAACTATATCTGAAAACGATCATCTACTTTAATTGTCATTCCCCAAGTTATTTCGAGCGGCATGCCTCGCTACTCGAATGAGTTTATCGAATCTTAGTAACATTCTTCATTAATAAATGGACTGAAACTGTGCATAAAAAATTAATAGAAACATTACATTCTATATCCAGAACCGGCCTTCATGGGGGCCCGACGGATGCTATGCCTTCAGATCCCGAACTTGTTCAGGATCTAAAATAATATAACAGCAGCTATGTATCATAGTACCCAAATGGCGGGTATTCCTGATATTTTCCAGGAAAAACACGTTTTAATCATTATTAAGTATGCAGAGAAAATAATAAGTATCAAGGAATCATTTATAGCATTGATTGATGTTATTGGGAGTGTACTAGCAAAAACTATTGAAAAGTTTAAGGGCAATTGATTTAGAAATTAAAAATTATCGAAGGCAAGTAGACAACAACGATAGCAATGTGAAAGAGAAATATAAAGCTATACAATCTAACCCTAAACCCTCATACAATTTATGTGCCTTGTCTATCAAACTTTCAATTTATTAATTGTGATATCGTTTCCAGGAATATGTATTGCTAAAAAAATTTGGAATATTGCAACGTTAATATTCCTGCATTTGTAAAAGGATGAAAAATCTACAAAAACATTTTAACATTATTCTGAAATTATTACATGACATTCTAAGATAAATCAAAATAGATTCAGATAAAGCAGTAGTACACAGTTTGAACGAAGTTGCAAATTCTTGAACAATTTATTGAATGCAAATAACGATAATACAACGGTATCCGAAGCTCTAAGTCTTTTACACTCAATAAAAGAAATGCCAGTTATATTACGTTTAACAGCACAATTTGCAATATCGATCAAAATTAATACTATCAACAAACTATTCAAATCGATCAAAACAACTTCGATTTAATTTACTCAATAAAATTGAAACTGAAATCCAAAATTTAAAAGCATTTCAGAACGTTTTTCTGCTAAAGGGATTTGAAAAAGGAAAAGATTATATTCTAAATTAGTAGAAGGCGAAGTTATAAAAAATAAAGTAAGGGAATTTAGGTGTTATTTTTTGGCACTGTAATTGATACTGTTATTGTGTACAAATAGAAGATAGATTTAAAAGTATACCAAATATTATTTCTGATTTCAAATTAATCACAGTTAAAAAATAAATAGAAAAATGTTTCAAACTTTGTAATGTTTTATAACAAAGATGTTGATGAAACCTTAATCCAGGAAATTTGTTTGCTACAGGATTTAATTTTGAATGAAAGAGATACAAACGAAGCTCAAGACATTGCAATACGTACTAAATAATAATTATAATGAGTTATTTTTAAATGTATTAATTATTTTAAAACTTTTTTCCCGTTGCCGGTTACTATAACAAGTGCTGAGTGCTCTTTCAAAAAATTAAAATTAAGAAAGAATGATCTTCGGTGAAGATGTGTTCAGAACGATTAAATGCACTTTCTATATTAAACATCGAAAGAAAAATTACAAAAAATTGTAATTTTTTTGAAGTAATTGATGTATTAGCAGAAACAAAATCGCGCATTAAATAAACATGCATTAACAATATGTGTCCGTGTTTTTGTATTTTCTTTCTTTCTTTTTTTTTATTTCACAAAATTTAGGGCCCCATAGGGCATTTTGTATCCGGGTCCCTTCAAAGTGAAGGGCGGTTCTGTATGTCCGTACCAATTAATAGTATCAGACGCCAACGCCTCAATGTTTATAGATTGTAAAAAGGGAAAGTCTGCTTCTTTTAGAAGTACAGTATCGAATATTTTCTTGAAGGGTTCTGCGTTTGGAGTAAGTACAAATTGCAAGTTTCTCTTGACTTATTGGTTTCAAATATAAAGCTTGTTTCAGATCACTACGCTAAAAAGTATTTTATTGACACTGAATCAAACAAAATTTCTAGCCTTGTTCGAATCATTTTCTACATGGACGTTAGCTGTTTGAAGCTAAGTCGCGTAACTGCCGGATTATCTTCTGCTTTTAAAAAGGAAGAGATTACATTTTACTGTCCGGAAGTTAGGTTTCGAGAAGCGCTGCTATTAATTTCAGTTTTCGGGCAAAATAACGAATTACGTTGCTAACTTTGGAGCGTTTCACAAGGTGGAATTTTAACCTTACATTGGAAAATTAGATGTCTATAATCCATAACCGATGGCATATATCATCTTTCTTTAATTTATAACGTTTTTAAACATTCGAGAAAGTTTTGTATCTTAATGCAGTGTGCATATCAGAGTTACAAAAAATACACACATTTTTAACAAAATTTGAAGTGGCAAATGAAGGAAACATATTTAAATTTAGGCTGTCCATGATAAGAGGAATTTCATGGAGGATATCGGGGAATTTCAGGAACTTTTTGAGAATGCCTAGTTACAATATGATTCCCTTATTCAGAGATTCCATTTCAAATTTTATGAATTCGTTAACGCCACCAATCTAAGTAGAATCTCTCTTACGATGTAACTCTACGACTGAATCTTGGGCCAATTTCTTTAATAAATCGAGTTTAAATTTCTAATTCTAATTTCACTCTCCTCATGCAATTTTCGTTATCCCTTGGAATTAAAGAAGGATTTTACAAGCTCAATTTCTAATAGTCGATTCATGAAATGACTAATCAAATGGTCGTGTCTTTCATATCTGTCTTTTAAGGTATCCGTCTACGTGCGGAGAAATTTTTTTGAAAAAACCCTTTAATTATAAATTTTACTTTGTTTTCTAGGTCATTGCAATTCAAAACAATAATTAATACCATTAAAAAATTTATTTGATTTTCAACTTAGTTAAATGGGGGAATTTAGCTAAAAAAATAGAGAAAATTAGTGTAAAATGCAAAACATCCTAGCAGAAATTCTAATCAATATTTTCAAATAATTCTTTTATGAAACATTTGTACAACTTTAGTGAAGGCAATGAACTAGGATCTAAGAAATATTTGCATTTATAAAAAAGTTATAGCAGTTCGAGTATTTCCTAACTCAAAATTTATCAAAAATCACACATATAAACAACATTAAATAGCTCTAAACTAAAAACTGTTCATCTCAGAACTATAATCCTAGTTCATTGTCTTTAGGATAGTATAAATAACATGCATAAAGCATTTCATGCAAAAATATTCTTAATTTTTTGAGATATCATGTTCTGCGTATCAAATTTTTTCCAAAAAGAAGTTTCTTGAAAAATGCATTTAAAGATTTTATTTATGTTTTATGAAAAATATCTTTATTTATCTTTTTTTAATACGTACCACATTTATAGAATACATCTTCTTTGTTAACAATTTTATATGTTTTCATCTTTTTCACAGCTTTTAATTCTTTTTCTAGCAACTTTTGTGGCACTTAATGATTGCAATTTTGATGTGACAATTCTTTCTTTATCAAGAGAAAGAAAATCTATCAGCGTATAATTCCTACGAATTAATCCCAGTTCAGAAAAAAAAATGTTGGAACCATAAAATCTATGATTAAAAATTATCACTGATATTGATGCTCCTAAGTTCAAAAGTCTGGAGCTTCACAAATATACCTTTTGGAAAAATCGTCCACAAAAGATTATTGAAGCATTTTGAGTCTTACCATGTAAACATTTTAAAAATAAATTTCATCGTATAGCTGCATGTATTTTGATTTAATAATGTTTTTTGGAAGACCTATGTTTCCCTCTTTCAACTTTTTTTCCACAGAAAAGTCCACGTTGGTATTTACACAAACTGTCCTTTATTGTTAGACACTGCCCATATATGGACTACTAATCTCTAGAGCATGTATGAAACAATTGTCAAATTCAAGACACTTCTTAAACAGTAAAAAAAGTATTAAGGTCAAAATAAGCAATATTCTCTTGAAAAGGATATATATTTATATAACTAGAAGCGAGTCGATTTTTTCAAACGTGAGCAATGTTCGAGAAACAACTGTTGCCAATCTCCTTTGTATATTAAGAGCTGAAAACTAATACAAACTTAATTGACGCATATTTTCTGTTGTAACATGAAAAAAAAACGAATAAATTTATGATTTAAGGAGCGATATTTGATAAAAAGACGAAAAATTTCAACCGGTTTCGTTTTCGACTACTTTGAATTACTCAAATCTCCATTTCTAATAATCGTAGAAGAAAAATAATAATAGATTTAGAAAGCTAAATAAATGTACTTTAAGTTTAAAAAATAAAAAGAAATTGTGAATTTTGACCAAAAGTGGCCTTTTAGACGTAGACCTTAATAGAGAAAAACACGATTTGTAATTTTCTTCAGTAAGTGTAAAAACAGAAACAATTTTGTAAACTTCTCTGGATAAAAAGGATTTTAAATAAATGAATTTATCAACATTACTTAATGAATCATTAAAGTCAGTTGCATTATTGAAGCTATTAATGAATTCTAGAAAAGTGCTAGCATCTTCACTAATATGTGAATTCTTAGTTTTTGCGAATTAATTAAAGAATAGGTGATTCTTACATTAGAATCATTAGCAGCAAGTGACGCTATAGGTTGCAGTTCAGTTTTAAATTTATCGATCTTACTTTTGATTTTGAACTTCCATTTACACTCTACAACAAAAAAATTGACGCACCAAAAAGCAATCATCCGACTGCTTTGAAATTTCGTATGCATGAGTGTTTTGACCAGATATTCAAATGATTAAATTTTGGGGTCCAATGAATGAACAGTTTGATCTCCAGCACATCGGTACTGCGCATCCAGCAGATGCATATAAGGAGCAGTTCTTCGACGGTTGTTAAAAGTTTCGGTTTGATTGCGATTCAGATTAACTTTCAACAATTTAAAAAATGCCTTGCCGCAGGATTCGTGCTCATTACGAGCAACTGTCAGAGTTTGACAGAGATCGTATCATTGGATTGAAAGAGGCCAGTTGGAGAAATCGGAGAATCGCTCGTCATTTGAGTCGAAGCGATGTGGCGATTTGAAGGTGCTGGCAAGGATGGATGGGAAATTGCAGAGTTCAGCGTCAGGATGGTAGCGGTCGATCTAGGGCCACAACAGATCGTGAGGACAGAGTGATTGACCTATCAGCTGTTCACAGCGCCTTCTTCATCTCTATCAACCATCAGACGTTCAACCCAAACACCAGTGTCCACCATGACCATTCACAGACAGTTAAGACAGCGAAATCTACACTCGCGCCGACCGTAACGCCACCTGCCACTCATGCCTGCACATTGCCAAGCCATATTACAGTGGTGCATGGCTCGATCAGGTTGGAATGATGCCGACTGGGGACGTATAGTCATTAACGACGAATCCCGCTTCCAACTGTGTCCTGACGATAATCCAAGACATGTCTGGAGACACCCAGGGAAGAGGGTGATCCTGCTTTCACTGTTGCACTCACCACCGGCCCTCAACAAGGCATTATAGTCTGGGGTGCCATTTCCTTTGATAGTCGAACCCCTTTGATCGTGATTAGAGATACAGTTTCTGTACAGCGGTACGTCGGCGACATCCTAAGAACTGTTTTGCTACCGTTCCTTTAGCTGTACCCTCAGCTGGTTTTTCAGAAGGACACCAGCCGACATAGCAATACGGCACGTGTTGCAATGAACTGTCTGCAAGCTTGTCAAACACTTCATTGGCCTGCCAGATCTCTCTCCCATCGAGCATGTCTGAGATATGATGGGAAGGTGATTGCATTTGCCCCGGAATGTTGATGACCTCGTTTGACAATTGGAGCGAATTTGGCAGGAAATGCCGCAGGAGGTCATCTTTATTGGTCTATGCCACGTCATGTGGCAGCTTGTATCCAGGCTACAGGCGGGTCAACACCTTATTGAACTTGTTACTGTAAATCTGAAATGAATAATTCAATTGTTCTGAGATTTTAATCATTTACTATTATGTACATTGTCTTCCTATCCACCAATTTTTATCTCAATCAGACAACTCCTTCTTGGTGCGTCGATTTTTTTTTGTTTTGTTATAGAGTATATTTGCTCTTCATTTTCAAGAGAAATTTGAAGTTTTGTTTCTGCGATGCGCTATCAGAAATTAAATCTCCAATTTCATTACTAAGGTTTTTCAGGTATAATTGTTTTTCTTCTAAACTTAAAAACTCTGAAAGTAAAAAATAAAATAATAAATGAAATAAAAAAAAATACATGGAAAGCTTTTTTTAAATTGAAACTTAAATGGAAGTCAATAATGTTTAGTTCTTTCAATATGTATGTATATATATTTTACAAACAGATACTTGAAATGAGCTAAAAAAATTTACGTTAAAGCTGTTCAAATAAGTTATCCTTTTTTGCAAAATAATAAGCGCTTCGGCTAAAATAAATTATAAGAATCATATTTAAAATTTCAAAAAACAGCTGCTGCTTAATTCTCAGATGAAAAAACAGATTTTCAAATCGAAAGTTTTGATAATTACTGAAAATCCTTCAAATCTGAGATACATTACTTCATTTCCTAGCTCATTTACTGTCAGATTTAACTATACTTAATATAATGTACCACAAACAATATTTAAATGCAGCATCTAAACGTACTACATTAAAACGCTTAGTTCTCTCATACAGCATCATGTGCCAAAATTTTATTCGTAGGTAAGCAAGTAGTAAATTTCTTTCTAATTTTCTTAAAAGCGCTACCAGTGATTTAACACCAATTTTCAATTTATCCTAGATTTGAGCATGAAAGAAAGCTAGAAATTAAATATGTTACTTTATATTTTATTCATTCTTTTTTTTTTCGTCCATGAATTTCTAACCATAAGTATAGATTCATGTAAATTGAACCTTTATTGTAATCGAAATTGCAATTGCAATAGTAAATGTTTAAATATTAAGGCGTAAGATAAGACTAATTTCATAGCTATGTCAGTGAGGTTTCTGAAGTCACCTTTTTTTCTAAAAAGAATTACATCGTTGCACTTAGGAATAACTTTTTTTTCTTTTTTAAATGCTGCATCCAGACATACTTCGAATTACAAAATTTCGTTAAATAAGGTAGGCAATTGAAAAAAATTTCTCTCTCTCTCTCTATATATATATATATGTTCATCATAATTTCAAGTGTGACGTAGTATAATTTTTCTTTTATTTTCATTTATACATACAAAATTTCACACTTCTATCCAGGAAATTTGCAAATATGCTTAGTTTTAAATTTAAAAGCACTGGTCTTAGTTTATATAGTATATATATACATACATAATAGAGAGAGAGGATGTTAATGATTTATTTTGTTTGCAATCGCAATGCTTCCCTCGTTTTAGAATACAATAACGTTTTTAGTTCCCAACATTTTAATAGGCTTAGTGGTTGAAATTCATAGGATCCTTATTTCAACCGGACAGAACGAGTGAGAATAAAATGTCATATATACGATGAAAAAAATTGACATTTTTCTTTTTTTCTTAGGTTACTGTTTTGCTACATTAGAAACAGCCAATTTAGAGCTCAACAGTCCAAAATTGACTGTGCAAAGAATATTTCAATTTTAATTAGTGGTATTCATACAGAATGCACGATCTACGTCTAAAATCAAGCAAATAGACCGTTTCTTAAGGAAAATCAAATCCTCTTTTTACAGAAAATGTTGTTTGGAAAGACAAATGTTGCTTTAATCTAGATAGAAGCATTAATTTAACGTTTAGCAAAATTTTCACGTTTAGAAAAGTGAAATTTCTTCTTGCAAGAAATTCATCATCACTTGTAGTTTTATGTTCATACTCTGCATATTTCTGTTTTTAAAAGCTCTTTAGTTGGTCCCATTTTCAACAAAAGTATACCTTATAATACCGATAAATTCAATTAATTTTTAATGACATTATATCTGAACTAAGAAATGAATTAATTTTATCAGTGAATATTTGATAAATCTTGGACGTGAGGAAAAAAGCGAATATTTCGAAGATAAGGAGCTTTAATTATCTCGCTTAATCTTATCAATACGAGAAACGTGCAATCTATATAGGCCCTCTAGATGCACGTCAAGTTTTCCTGCCAAAGGTGATTAAATCCCAGTAAACCTACCATGTGAGTGCAAAAGACACCTTCTAATGAGTTAGCGCTAATGAGACTGAGCGCAAGTGACACAATCCCTTTCATCCAGTGGTCGCATCAACGAGGTGGTTTTCAACCACCTGTGGTTTGCTAATCGATGTTTCACCCTTTCAATTTGATTGGGAATTTCCCCTTTCAATTTGATGGTCAAATAAAAATTGAGAAATATACTGATTGGTCGTTTGTCGATGGCCTATGAAACCCAAATAAAAAGGAGACAACGAGAGGAAAGAAAAGAATCCGGCTGACGACTAAGCGAACGTTAGTTCTTGGAGTAGTGGGAATTCAGATTGGTGTTCAGTATGCAATTTTCCGGAGAGAATTTTGCAGTGTATCGTAGGCAGCTTCACCCTGTAGGCTGAGCCCATGTGAAGTTTATCTGGATTCGGACCACCGTGCGTCCCATCGAAAGTGTGAAAGCTCATCCGAGCTTTGGGGAGGGACTTCAGTTATTTAGACAGCCTTGTCTTCTGGGCTGATCTTCCAGCGAGTTCCTGGAACTCATCAATTTATGATTTCGGCAAACCCAGTAGGTTAATTAAAGAGCCGATAAACACCGAAGCTCGGGTTAAATATTGCGGGAGTTCAAGAGAAACTCCGTCTTATCTCTTCATCTCAAGGAGAGTTTTCTTGCTTATCTGAAACCACAACACCTTCCCCTAGTGGAACTCTGATTTAATTCTACTAATGCAGTAGTGAACTAGTGATCAAGAAAGGTAACTATGTGTAATATATGTATTATAGCTGGAAATAAATCATGTATTTAATTACTCAAAGAACTGAGTTTTGCTTTCGGGCGCAACTAATCAGAGGCCCGGGTCCAAGACGTTACCGTAGCTTTTAAAATGTCTAAAGAAAAGTAATACTTGATAGACAAAATCTCATTAATACGCTTTCGAGGATAATTTAATATGTATAGGATGTACGACAAGGTATCTAATGTCTAGCGTTTACAGATTCGGATAGAACAGTTAAGTAGAACATTGTGATGTATAACATGCGGGTAATTAGACTATGACACTATATTAGGGGCCACCACATGTTATACCTTAAAATATTCTTAACATGTTCTATCCGAATCTGTAAGCATACCTTGAGGCTTCATACCTTGTGGGATTCCCTGTACATCGAATCCAAATAAATATAACAAAGTTTAGCAGGCCTCGGAAGCTACATTTACTATAATATTTGGCAGAGAGTCGAGATTACATACATAGTATATGATATTCAAGTTCGCTTCTGTTATAAAAAGAAAATAATCGAGCATGAATAGTAATACCACATGGTATTTACATGATTGACAGATGTTTCAGCCCAAGAAGACCACGTGGTTAATTGAATTCTTAACAGCGCACATAGCCTATTGCACCAAATGATTTTCCTCTGTTGTTATTTGTAAGTTTAGATATGGTGTTGCCTATACATGTAACGTTATCGTTGGATGATAGTTAAGGCTGAAATGCAGGGTGCACCTAAATTGATACAGACTTTAAAAAACATTAGTAATAATAATAATATTAATGCTCGAAAAATTGCGGTTTGAATATGTTCACAAAGCCCTTGTATTTTTTCTCTCTCATTGATGTATAGCATTTTATCTCATTGTTTCAAAAATAAGAAACAGACTGCGCTCACACTTCAAAGTGAGATTGTTTATGAAATAAGGAGAACGGAGCACAATTTTACACAAAGCATTTTATTTTAAAGCAACAGATGTTCAACATGACCGCTATAAGGTATTAAGTAAGTAAAGCATATTGGATTCGACGAGTCGTTGAATGAATTTTTTCAGTTCTGGTGATCGTGAAGGTCTATTTAATCTTGCATCCCTGGCTTACCACTCGATCCTTGTTGAATGCGTCCAGGAGGAAAGTCTTGTTGGAACGAACGATTCGACATTCCTTATTTTCTGCATCTGAAAAAAGATGAAAAATTCTAAAAAAGTATTTAAACATTATTCTGAAACCATTATGTGACACTCGTTGGAAAGCCAAAATAGATTCGGTTAAAGCAGTGTTTACACAGTTTCAACAAATTTTTAATGCCCTAAAAGAATTTGTAAGTAAGGATAATACAGCGGTATCAGAAGCTAGAAGTTTATTAGATGAAATACAAGAAATGCCATTTATTTTATGTTTAATAGTATGGTTTGAAATAGTGTCCAAATATAACACTATCAATAAACTAAGTCAAGCAAAAATAATTGTACTTGAATTGGTTTTCAATTTAGTCAATAAAATTAAAGCTGAAATTGAAAATTTAAGAAAAAAATTTAATACATTTTTAGATGCAGCAAAAGTGATAGCACATAATTCGAACATTTCAGAACGTTTTTATGCTACAGGGATTCGAAAAAGGAAAAGATTATATTCTAAATTAGTAGAAGGCGAAGTTATAAAAAACAAAGTAAGGGAATTTAGGTGTTATTTTTTGGCACTGTAATTGATACTGTTATTGTGTACAAATAGAAGATAGATTTAAAAGTATACCAAATATTATTTCTGATTTCAAACTAATCACTGTTAAAAAAAATGAATAGAAAAATGTTTCAAACTATGTAACGTTTTATAACGAAGATGTTGATGAAACCTTAATCCAGGAAATTTGTTTGCTGCAGGATTTAATTTTGAATGAAAGAGATGCAAACGAAGCTCAAGACATTGCAATACATACTAAATAATAATTATAATGAGTTATTTTTAAATGTATTAAATGTTTTAAAACTTTTTTCTCCGTTGTCGGTTACAATAACAAGTGAAGAGCGCTCTTTCAAAAAAAAATTAAAATTAATAAAGAATAGCTTTCAAGCATGTGTGCAGAATGCTTCAATACCCTTGTCATAGTAAGCATCAATAAAGAAATTGCAAAAAATTAATAATTTTTCTGAAGTAATTAAAGGCAAAAGCGATTTCATGGACAAAATAAACATGCAATAGTAATATGCTTGGGCTTGCCCCCCCCCCCCCCAATTCCTACTTATAGCTCACACTCTTCCTATAAATCTTGTTCAAATTTTCAATCGTTAACAAAATCCTTTTTATTCATCCACTCAAGTTTAAGTACATTTTTTAAAACTTGTAGTGGATGACATTTGATGTTAATACAGCTTTTTTCAAATATTAATTTATTAATTTTCAATTAAATAATTAAAAACTAAATTTCTCGTCAAAAATCTTCATTTCCCCACCGCCAAATAAATAACGAATTCAGTTTGCTTTTTTCCCCAAAGCTATCGAGGTTAGGCTTAGCATGTTTTCGGCCGATTATTTCAAACGATTCTGTTTATTTTTTTAATGTTTGATTCAGTTAAAATTAAACATTGTTATTTAATCGATTTTTCCGATTCATTTGAAGTTCTTTCGAATTAAAATAATACAGAATAAAGAAAATAAAAAATTTTAAACCCGTATTGCGTTACCACAACTGGCGTAGAAAATTTATGCATTTAACGTTGCTTAAATTGGCGTTGAAAATTCAACGCTAGTATAATTTTTTGATCAATTGCCGATAGTAATTGTGATCATTAGGCCGGAATAGCTTGGTTGGTAGGGCGTTGGATTCGCATCCCTTGGGTTGCGAGTTCGAACCCGCCAGCCAAAGACTCTCGTGCGTGTGGTGGACGTTACATTTTTCGTGATAATGAAGTCCTCCATGTCATAAGTAATACCACTGGGTGGGGGTATTGTACCAGAGGTGATCGTTCATTATTGAAGATCTACATTATGATCAGTGGATGAATGAATGAAATGCATGAAGGAAGTTCACCCCGTAAAAAGGTTTGTGACGTGTGTGAGCCAGAAGTCAGCCCCCAGGTGCTCAGAGGTCCATACCCTCAGAAGCTACTGCACCCCTCCTTCCGTTGTAAAGCGGAACACGAGAACAACAACATCATTTGTAATTATTTATTAAAAAGTAATTAAAATAAAAATTTTCTCTGTTATTATAAATTCTAATATCGATATTTTTTTTTCTGTTTCAGATTTTTAGGATCATCAAGTTCTATCAAAAATAATGTTTTTTTTATTAACTGTTTAACAAAAATGAAAAGATTTTTTATATAAGGAAGTCAGCGTTGGTTCGGATATACGAATTTCTTTAAAAAATGGGTTGAAGTACAGGGTGGCCAAAATTAAACTGACCATGTTCTGTAGTGCGATCTATTTACGAGAATGACGCCACATTTTGTAGGAAGATTAAACAAGACGGGGAACAAAGGATTCCAAGAAAAAAAAAGTCCCAAAAGTCACCGCTAGAGTAATATGTGGCGCTGTGTAATAGAAAATAGAGTGTTAACAAATGCAAATCAATATGGAAATAAACAAATGCAAATCAATATGGAAATAAAATTACGTTTTATTTTGCACATTTGCTGATTTAGTTCAAGTGTAATATGGCAACCCTTTAAAAAATTTATACAAACACCGATAAATTCTCTTTATCAGCAATTTCACTTACTGGGTGACAGAAAACTCTGAGAAAAAGAAGTTCTTTATTCAAATTTCACGTTACATCCATTGGCACAGTGCCAGCTGCTTCGGTGTGTGCAATGTGTTACTTTTCGAAACAATCGGATTGAAAGTTTATGTGCAATGTTTCCTTCTTTAGTCGAGCGTGCGTTACTGGTCAAATTCTTTTATGTCAACCAGTGCAACGCGTCAACCGCTCTCGTGCGTTTAGGAAGCAAAAAGAAAAAAAAAAAAATTGCGTAAAGGTAACGGCAATTTGTCAGTTAATGGGTTAAAAGCAATGGTTGCGAAGTTTGAGAAAACAGGTTCTCTGAAGGTTCATTCAGGCAGAGGGCGAAAACCTGTACCACAGGATACAATCGAAGCAGTTGCCACGGCGAATGTCGACAGAGGACAAGACAATATTGCTGCCACTTCTAGCGCTCGTGGAGTAGCTCGGAATATGGATATGCCTTACAGCACGGTATGGCAAATCTTACTAAAGATTATCCCCTTCTATCCGTACAAGGTCAGCCGTGTACAAAAGTTACGTCACATCGACCACGATAAACGATTGACTTTGCTCTCACTTTTCTTGCCAAAATGGAGGTGGATGATGCTTGGCCGTGGAAAATCTTATGGGGAGATGAGGCCCACTTTTGCCTGAATGAAACTCTGAATACTCAGATCTGCCGAATTTGGGATGACACATCACCACATGCAGTCACAGTAAATCCCTTACATTCACCAAAGGTAACTGTTTGGTGTGGATTCCCAGCGAAATTTATCACAGGTCCATTCTTCCATAAGAACATTACCCCGACAGGACCGGTAACCTGTTCTGTTACCGGGAAGAAATATCACCACATGTTGAACAGATTTGTCATTCCGGCACATCAGCAAAGATAATGCCTGGGGAAAATCATTTTCATGCAAGATGGAGCCCCTACGACAGAAATTCACAACAGAAAGAGTCATTAGCCGCTGCTTTCCTACTGCATGACCACCTCGGTCCCCTGATCTTACCACATGCGACTTCTGGCTATTAGATTACCTTAAGTCCAAGGTCTATGAAGAAGTTGTCCAGGACCTGGCTAAGTTGAAGGATAACATATCACGGACTGTACGGGAGATTCCTGCAGACATGTTACTTTCTGCTGTTGTGAATACTGTGCACAGAATGCAATATGTTTTCAACAAACACGGCAGCCACATTGAACGTGATTTGAATGTGTAAAATAAAAGGTAATTGTTTTTATGTATTGATCTGCATTTGTTAAGAGTGCCGTATACACGCCACCTAAAATTTTC
The DNA here is from genome assembly GCA_026289955.1 of Argiope argentata. NCBI lineage: Eukaryota > Metazoa > Arthropoda > Arachnida > Araneae > Araneidae > Argiope > Argiope argentata. Next base: position 2,688,990 of record JAOUZG010051061.1, read on the forward strand.
AAACGTAATGTTATCCTATGGGAAAGTATTGTACCCGTGTTTCGTTTGCTATTACGGTGTCTTTATTATGAAGTCGTTCTGCAATCGGTAGAGAGAATAAAAACACAGGTTTCTCCCGAAAGAATATTTGTTTTTGCACGTGTCAAAGTATTTTTAAATATTTAATAAAAGTTGAAAATATGTCATGGGCACTATTTAAACAATTTTTTTAAAAAAATCTATCATAAATAAAATAAAACTAGCAACTGAAATACATTCGTTTTGGTATCTTCTTTCCAATACATAAATTAAAAAAAAAAAAATAGAAATTAGGAGAATGAGTACAAACAGTATTTTAGACTTGAAATTGGAAAAAGAATTTGAATTCCCCCTAACGTTCATTTACCTCCTCCAATTCGCGGAGGAATACACACTAAAACTTCCTTTTACCATGTGCTGGATTGTTACTTTTACCCCGTCTTCAAATTCCCCCCTCAGCATTATTTTCTTTCTGCTTTTCGTTTTTGTTTTGTTTTATTTTGTTTACCATCACAGCCGTGGTCATCTGCGCCTTCACAATCTACACTTGTTTCAGCGAATACTACCGCAACCCTGGAAACAAAATTAGCAAACTTTTGTAAAAGAATTTGAATTTTGCATATTTAGCTGCATTTCCGGACAGGGCTAATTGGTAATGATGGAATTGCGGAAGTAAAATGAACAGCAAATATTACTTCCGATAAGGCAATAAAAGTTTGAAAAAAAATTTCATTTTCGAAATTAAGTAAAGATGCAAAACAACCATACATAAAAATCATATATATAATTTTCAAGTGCAGGTCCAGCTGTATATACACAAAAGAAACTTTTCTTTTAATTTGACTGTTTATTGCCAAAATTCGTTGATCTCAGATATTTCGAATGAATGAAAATTCGGATCCTTTTTCGATTATAGAGGATCAAAAGAAAAAAAAAATGAATGGAGGAAAAAAAGAGGAGAAAGTATAATGCTTTCGTAGCTTTTTTTTTCTCTTGATATTTTTATAACTGCACTTTTTTACATACAATTCTTAAATCAGTGCTATTTTGTCTGTATTCTTTTTTTGTAAAATTTTTATTTATTTGATCTTGTGTTTATGAGATTTTGTACAAACGTTTACCTTATTCATGTCTCTTGCAAAAAATAATGGTTAATTCTATTATCAATTGAAAAGTAAGAATGCTTTTATCAGAAAAAACAATTAGCGGTAATAATTCATTTAAAGATAGTAAGATATAAGAAACTTTTTAATATTTTTGTTATTTACTAATACTTTACTCATATTACTGAATGAATTTTCTTCAAAATCGTTGTTATCTATAGTCATAAAAGAGTAAAAAAAATTATATATACGTATAGATATTACAATAATTCACTAAGCAATATCTTTATTAAAAAACTAGTCGCCTTTGGCTATCAGCTTGTTCAATAGTAGAAAAGATATCTAAAGCTTTACATATTTTATATAACTTGGTTTCTGATAGCCATATTATTCTGTCATATTATTATGTAGACCTTAAACAGCTCTGCTCATTATATTACTTATCTCACTAATTTTCTGTCAGAGCGCATAAAATTCATACGATAAATTAGAGTGAAAATGTTAAACTGTAATTAATATAAGCATTTTTTTAAACCAAATACATCTTTTTTTAAAAAAATATGAATACTGAAAGCAGAGTCGTTCACTATTGAAACTATATGTACATTGCAGAATAATTATTATCATGTCAGAACATGTTTTGGGAAGGATGTTTTCTGGCGTCAACAAAAATCCGTAGGTGAAAAATAAACATTTTAAATTTTATTATCTGTACGAGCATTTCAAAAAATCAGCTTTTAATAATGTATTGCCATAGCATTTACAAAAGCTCTGATTAAAGAAAATTAATGACTACAGCAAACAAAACCTAGAAAAATGTTATTTTGAGCACGTGATTATATGAAATGAAATGAATAGGAAAAAAGATATTTTTTTAAAAACAATAAATGCGAGACAAAGTTTTTTTGGATTGTTTGCAATACTAAAATGATCCATTCAATGAAACCATTAAAATGAATAAAAATATAATTTAAATTGTTCGAGCACGTGGTGCTTGGTCGTTCAAGAAATTATGTTCTGACATGAAACATTGAAATATGCATAGCAGATTTCATTTTAATCTTTTGTAATTTTTATAATATCTTAAAGAATTAATCAGCAGAAATTTCTCTGATTCTTCATAAAATTCAATTTTTAATTTTACTTTCAAAACATTTAAATGATACAAATATAAATATTTTATGTGGCTTCAGTCAATAAATGTTCTAATAAAAATTATGAAGTTTACATTTTACACAGTCCTTTTGTCCTATCGAATCATATTCTGAAAAATACTCTTGATACTTCGAGTTTTAAATAAATAAACTTTTTGTCTTCTGCGATCAAATCTGTCAGTTGTTGCATCAATCAATATTTTCATTATCATAGTCCAATCACTGTCGAGGAAATCTGGTAGCGTATGAGCAAATCGTATTGTTCTTTGAGACCGTCTATGAAGTGGTCTAAAATCGTCAGCTTTTACAAAATATAGAATCCTGGCTAAGCATATGAATGGTTGTACTTTCAAAATCTAATAAATAATTAAAACCAAAATAAATTTAGAAATAATCAAATCAAAATTTTTTTTCCAGTAGAAAAAACAAAACTTCAATGAAAATTCAGAACAACCAGTAACTTCCATGCAATTGGCACATCTAGCTGGACTATCAATAAATATTCTATACGTTGCTCTTAGAGTACTATCTACTTTCCATTTAGTAGATTTAAGTTCATATTGAAACGCTTAATAGATTGTGTGTAATCCACAAGTATCTAAATCTAAAATTGTACAGAAATTTTCGCACTAAAGTCTTTTTTTTTCATTTGTTAAATTTTTTTTTTAATTTACATTTTGTTCATCCATACTAATTTGTAAAAGTGACTGTATGTTCAAACTTCATTCGACCTCTTTAAAACTCTCAAGCTCATTCGACCTCTTTAAAACTCTCAAGCAATTTTTAGCAAAAGTATAAAAACAATAATCTACTGATGTGGGGAAGGGCGTAAATCAGATAAGGGGTAAGAACAGTTTTTTTTAAAAAATTTAGTTACCAAATATTTCATAATTAATAATCCTACATTCATTTAAAGTATTAAGTCGCCCATTAAAATTGATCACCTCGTTAATTTTCCCTTATTTACATACTAACCTTAATTTTTCTTGCATTGTAAAAAATTTGCCAGAATTTTTGCAAAACATATGTCTGTAATCTCTTATTAATCACCAAAGGAATGTTAACATTTGAGATCATTTTTAAAAAAAACTCTTAAAATTTAATTGCTATTTTAAATTTTAGACTGGTCTATTTTTGTTAAGAAAAGCTATGTGGCTATCTTAAGAATTTCACAAAACCGGTAAAATATAAAATAAATCAATAAATTCGATCGTAAAATACTGTAAAATGATATAAGTTAACATTTTGTATGCCATTCTAAATCGTGATCTCTATATATCATGACGTTAAAGAATTTTAATACTATGAGACATTTATAATAAATTATACGTTGTTTTAAAATTTTGTATTCGAGGAGACGTTTTTGAATTCACTCCTTTCCGTCACAGAGTCTATAAAGTACTTATTAACAAACAATGTATATAAAATAATTAATGTATAAATATACATAAAGGAGCATAATTATCCAATAATTTATCCGGTTTTCTCTTTTTGTTCTCTTTCTTAATATGCAGAATAAAATAACTCATAGCAACACACAGAGAAGCTTCCAAGAAAAATGCTTTTTAAAATTAAAAGTCATCTTTCTAAGATCAATACCAAGCATATTAAAAAAATAATATATTCAAGGAGTCGTTTCATAACTCCAACATAAAGGAAAGAATGTTGTATAAAAGATTTTCAAACTTCAATTAATAACACACATAATAGTATAGTATTTATAAATAAAAAGTATGCCTTACAGAAAATGCCAAGTGTTTCATACAAGTACATACAAGCCAAAGAAAATGGGGTTTTTTTTTTGGTAGGCCTTCCTCTGTCTAAAGCGACCCCCTTACCTTTCATCAATCGCCCCCCCCCCTCCTTTTAAACATTAGTGGCTATCTGGAAAGGAACTTTTTCACGGCTACAATACCAGGAAGTGATGCTCATCTGGGTGAAGATTGTCTATAGTTCTCGTTTTCCTGCCAATAAAGGCTTTAAAGGTCGTGAGCACCTGAAAACTATCTCTTTGCGCAATTTTGATAAGCAGTGATTTATTCTAATAAGTTCGACTAATTCATTTACTTCCAAATCTAATACACCTAAGACTTCAATACATTGTTTATAATTATTTGGATTTTTACAACAAACAATTTATAAATTCGACAATATTAATTTTTGTTTTGAAATGTTTTGTATAACTAGTATATTGTACATTATTTCCCTCCTAAATCTCAAATTCTCCAGTTAATTATGTTAAATTGCTTTTATTAGATGCGAATAAATATTATAAATTATCTATGATAATTCTGAATTATCAATTCAACAGCTTGAAGTAATTCTTAAAAATTTAATTCATTACTACTAGTTTTGAAATTTGTAAAGCTTTAGGTCAAAGTAAAAACAAACAAATACTTATAGACTTTTTGGTTGAAAAACTTCATACTTCAGAATTGTTTATATTGCAAAGTATATTTTTAACTAGGAGCATTGTTGAAGGATTTTCATCAGCATCTGATTTTACAACATAAATTCTGAAATAATTGAAAACTTTTTGGAAGAAATCCTTTCTCCAGCATTATGGGACATTTCAGAAGAGAAAGATAATAAAGCAGTTCAGATGTCAGAGATGAGCTTCCATAGTGGAACTACATACAGCAATAATAAACTATTCCAAATTTGTCTTATTCTTGAAAGCATTAGGTTCCATTTCACATTTTCATGATGAAAGTTCTGTGAATGTGATGGAACCTGCTGGAAGTTCTTATTACATACTTGCCCATTCAGGACGATTGTGGTTGTGCAGTATTTCTCAGTCTTGTGGCTATAAATTAGTTTTAGAATTTATACAAGAAAATGCTGATTACATTGTAAATGGTACCACTATCAATTTTCACCATTTCATTTACCCTCCAGAAACGGCTATTGTATTATCTGTAGTCATTGAAGAAAGTGATAACACACTGTTTCCTCTTTTTTCTGATTCAATGAATCAAGTACTCCGTATCTTGGATCACAATCAAGATAAGGTTTATTCTCTTTTATCTGTGCTTAAATCAGTAGCTATATGCATAAATAAATGCGTTTCCTACAGAAAAGAAAAATATAAAATCAACACTTGTTCCATGTGAGGATATCAAGATGTATTTTTTTAAAAAGATTACTTCAACAAATTTGAAAGATTCTACTATTCTGGATGAAAGTGAAGAAGATGATGATTGAAAGGAAGCTCCTGAACAAACAGATGGAAAAAAAAGAACCATTGCATGTGAAGATTTTATTAAGCATTTTAAAAAGATGTTCACATCTTCAGTCTTCAAAGAATATATATATTCAGAGTTTATCTCCAGAGATAATGGAATTTTGTAATGTTGCACTTGGAGATTATGAACAACAACAGCAACCACTTATGCATGAATTGTGGAATTCTTTCATCCATAGATTCATCGAAAATCAAATGGTTATCCTTTGAGCTTTTAAAGTTTTATTAGTGACTAGCTCTTACCCGCGACTTCGTACGCGTGGAAATTTTGATGTGTATATGTGAGAATTGACAGTCTAATCACAATGTAAAATATTATCAAAACCGTATGCATGCATAAATTTTCGACGTAAATATGAGCAACGCAAAGACGTGAATTTTAAGCACCAGTTGGGGTAGCGCAATGCAGATTAGAACATTTTAATTTCAATTCATCTATTTTATTCAAAGGCACTTCTGAAGGAATCAAAAGATCTATTAATTTACAATATTTAATTTTAAATTCATCATACACTACGAAAATAAACAGAATCGTTTGAAATAACCGGTCGAAAACATGATACGTCTAACATCATTAGCGTGGGGGAGGGAAACAACTTAAAAGCTATGTACTTGAAACTATAAAGGTACTTTTAAAATTTAACCGAAAATGACGAAAATAGGTAAAAGGAATATGTACAGCAAGAAAAAAAATCAAGAGAAATGAACAGGAAATATCGAATTATATTAAAACAAGAACAGCGTAAAAAAATTAATAAACTTTCCTTTAGAATAGAAAGATAATATTAAAATGAATAACGGAAACAGAAAAATAAAAACAAACGATTAGATTTTTTTAAATTTTTTGTTCTGATGAAAAAGACTTTCTGTCGGGAAATCCTACAATAAATCGCAAAGAATTCCATTAGATAAGATAATATTAAAAAGAATGCTGGAAATAGAACAATAAAAACAAACGATTCAAAAAACTCAGGCAGATAATTTCAGATTTTTTTTTTAATTTTTTGGTGGAAAATTTAGTTTTTAGTAAAAATATAACCACTCAATTAACCGGAATAAAAATTTGCCCTACGTTCTTCTCTAGACTATAATCTATCTCTGTGCTAAATTTCATACAATTTCTTTCAGCCGTTCTGGCGTGGTTGAACCCCATCATCCATCCATCCAAACTTTCACATTTTAATAGTAGTATAGAATACTGATGAGTGTCGAGATTTTGTTCGCTCCAGATTTCTCCAAGATGTGCCAAAGTTGATCTCTTTATTAAAAAAGAGCTATTCATCCAGTTTACTTAAGAACAACTTCAGGAATTATCAATGGGCAAACTCCTTTAAGTTACAATTTAATGTTATGTCAGATATTGGTTGTCTGTTTTGCAATATTCATGTTTCGGAGAAAGATATTGCTCTTTCATCTGAGATTTGTTTATCTTATCTCTATAATGAACAGCTCAGAGTCTTACAAGAAGCTGCATTTAAAACTTTAAAAGCTTTGGCAACAGTTGCCGCTGATGCTGTTTGGTGGTATTTAAACAAAACTTATAGTTCCCAACCATCTATTATGCCACCAAATCAGTGTTTACAAACAATTAATTTTCCTTTAGCTAAAACAATAAATTTTGATGGTAAAATGAATTTTTGAACTATTATACTTCTGTTCATAAGATTAAAAATTTTGTATAATAAATGGTTACTTTCTTACACATTTCTTTGTAGTAGCTTTTTTTAAAAAATTACATTATTTAAATGATATTTTTCTGTTCACATGATGGCAGATGTCAAACAGAAAATTTATGCTAAATGAATGAAAATCAGAATAGTATTTTTTTTAATTAAGAGGCCTTTATTAATATTATAAGAGTTTTTATTCTGCTTAAGTTCTAATAAGAAAGAATGATGAAACTGATAATTTGCAATCTGATATGACATGTCATGTATTGGTTGTATGTATCACTACTAGAATACTAATGTTAATATGGCAAAAATGAGTTTTAAAATTTTAATTTTTTTAATATGACAATTGAAGCCCTTCATATCATATATTCTTTTCAATCCATTTTGTTTTCTTTGATTTTATAATTATATTCATAGTAGGTAAGACTTGAATTTTCTTCACATTAAAAGCAAAACGGCAAAAAAAAAAAAAAAAAAAAAAAAAAAAAAACCACTTTTTTTTTTATCTCGGTTGCATTAAAAACTATAGGGTTTTTTTTTTGTGTGTGTAGGCATCCCTTTGATTAAAGTGTTTCACTCACCTTTCTTCAGTCGGCACCCCCCCCCTTCCATTCGAAAATTGCTGCCATCTGGAAAAGAATTCTTTTTGACGGCTAGTATACCAGGTACTGATGTTCAAAGTTATGATAATTTATAAATCTTATATCCCTGTCAATAAAGTCTTTAAAGGAACTGAGAATAGGAAGCCTATCATGGTTCAAAATCAAATAGGAGCAGAGAACTGTCTTGGTGCAAATTTATTACGCAACGATTTATTCAAATAAACCTATATATTCATTTACATTCAAATCTAAAACCCTTCTAGTGTGGTGCAAAGAGAAGGAAAAACATTTTATAGTTGAACTTGGAAGCTGCGTGACAACAAACCAGTACCTTGTTGACTGACTGGTATTCGAAAAACTTGATATAAGCTTTAACGTTACATTCGTTATCTCCTATTATCTACATTGTTTATAATAATTTAGAATCTCGAAAAATCCTTTAAAGATTTTTTTTTTGAATTTGAACATTAGCAATTTAAATTTGATAATTTTTCTTTTGAAATGTTTCATATAATAATTCTAACAATTTTTCCCCTCCCGGTTCCCCAAGTTTATAATTTATTGCGCGGAATTAATTTTGACAGATGCGAATAAATGTTGCTATTTGTCTATGTTATCTCTGAAATATTAATACAACTAGAAATACAAATTTTAACTTATTAGCTAATAAAAAATACTACGAAATAAATAAGAGTAAGGAGGAAATGTGTGTGCGGGGGTGCAAAATATATATTTTGTTTAATGATATTTTTATAGATTGATTTCCTTTTCCCTCCTCTTTAAAAAAATCTTCAAGTGCGGTATATAAAGGTAACACTGTTTTCTTAACAGCGCATTACATAACAATTTTTTTAACATGCCGCCGATAAATAAGGGGGATGGGATACTGTGATTCCCGTACAAAGTATATTAAGGTAATCATTCATCTATTTTCACCATTCCATTAATAGGTTCCCTAATTCATAAAATTTTTCTGACTCCAGATCGTTTCTTTATTTAATATTAATTAGAGCTTGATTGTATACAGAAAAAATGCAAGATCAATATAAATTTGGATCCATAAATTTCGGCAAACTTTGATTTATTTTTAAGTCGAATCTTTTGAGTTAGTGGCAACATCATTATAACGGTACAAAACAAAAGTTCTGAGTTAGTTCTGAAAAAGTATTTAGGATTCGTTGAAATCCTAGTTTAATCAAGCTTTTTTCTTCTTTTAAAGGTTGAAGTTGACATTAGGTAAGTAATTTTTATTACACATTTCTTGTTTAAAATAAAAACAATATATTCTAAATTAACTTTAATAAAGAATATGTATTACTTTCTCGTATACGAAGTACAGATAAGTCATTGTGATCTTGAAGAAACTTCGTCGCATTTCCAGGTATATACCGCAATTAATTCGAAAAATATATTTTTGATTTAAGCTTGCTTGTTTTTTTAATGAATTTGAACACGTTGAACTAGAAGAATGGAATTTTGTTTATGAACTTAACAACCAGCTTCATAATGTCTATCAGATTTTGAACGGAATTCATTTAGATAAAGTATGGCTGTTCAAATCCAAAGATGCTAGATAAACATAAAAAGCCAAGATAAGACGAATATAACATAATAGATAGGTAAAATTAGACAAAGGTTTAACATCTGAAGCGTGTATCTGTTTTTTATTTGGAATGGAATTCGACAAGGAGATGGCAACATGTCAACCTGCATTTTTGCCTCCATGTACACGCTATGATTCCTAAACGCAATTAATTAATTGAATGAAATTCGGTGTGTAAGCATGAGATGATAACTTAGTGACATCAAATCTTGTTTCCAATCGGTCGTTAAAAAAGTGTTTAAAATACATATTTGCACAATAGATTCAATAAAAATATTCCCGTCACATATTAATATTTCTGAATTTTTTTTCTGGTATGCAATGCAAAGTATTTGCGGCTTTACTCAACATCCACAATTTTATGTAATGAATGGGGATAGAAGACCTTGTATAGAGAATATGCAGGAAAGTTTGGAGGGGACCACGCTCGTCGGTTTTTGGATGTAATTGTTCAAATCCAGGCATAAATAAGGAAATGATCATTGACAGTTACAAAACTTTGTGATATTTTTAACTATGATTTCACTGCATAAGAATTAATAAGGAAAATTTTCCTTTTTGGCCATTTTAAATATATTAACACTTTTCACTGAGATGAATATAGTCTAAACTTTAATTTATTTCATTGCATTACACACAGGCAAATATTTCTTGAGCAAAAATTGAGAAATTATTCTTACTAAATTTTACAGGAACAGTAACATTAAAAAACTATTAAAATGATAGTAAAATAAACAAAAGTTAACTCTGACATAACTATTTATTTATTCATAAACAAAGTAAGCCAAAATGTAGCCAAACAGATGAAGCTGGCAGTTATTAAACAATGAACGGGCTTTATCGATTTGTCAACTGATGTATTTTAACAATCCATGTTGATACAAAAACCAAAGAAGAGGGGGGGGGGGAAGAAGACCTTTACTAATGTAAATCATATATAATAAATGAAAGATTCAAGTATAAAATAATATTTTTGGACAATTAAATGAATACTTTTTAATATTGCAATATGTTTATTAATTTCATTTTATATTTGTACAGCATACATAAAATCACTATTAATTTTAATGTGTATTATGAAAGATCAATTTTTAAATGCTTGGATTTCTTAATATCTCACTCTTAAAACTATAATACATGAATTTGAAGCTCTTTTTTTTTTAAATTTAACTACGCAATTTTTTTCAATCCTATAATTTAGTTTGCATAAAAACATATAGGAAGTTAGCATTCATTAACCATAATTTGACATTGTCTGCATTTATGAAGATTTGTTAATCAATGCAATACTGTTAAGAATATTTTAGTCATTGTGGGAAAATAAGATCTTTAGCAAGTTAGAAACTGAAGTGAAGATGGAATTCAAGTAATTAAGAAATAATTGGTTTCAGAACTAGTTAAAGGAATAATGCATTAAAAAAAACTTCCTTAAAGGAAGACAAAATATTACCATCCTATTTGTCATTTCATAAAAATTTTTCATGGTATTAAGAGTTTTTAAATTTTATTATATTCTTTGTGATGTTCATAAAATTATGGTACAGAACTTGTTCTTTTCCAAAATTCTAAAAATATTGTAAAAAAAATCCAGGGACATATTATTTTAATAATTTATAAAGCACTGCAACAGAAAATGGGAGTAAGATGAAATATTCAGTCAAAAAGAATGAAAATGCACCTAAAGTTTCAATTTGTAACAACAGCCTAGGCTTAAGTATTGAAAATATTTGTGTTGGCCCTGATTAATTTGTACAACACAGTATGTATACAATGTAATCCCATTCTTTTACATTAGTTCCTCTTTTTAAACTAGTCGACACATTCATTATTTTATGAATTGACTAAGAATAGTATAACACAAAAGAATTAATTCTGAAATTTACTCTGAGTTGAGATTTGTCTTTTTCAAGTACTAATCCACAAATTGAGAGAAATCAAATCTTGATTCTTTGACTAGAAAAATATTTTAGTGCTAAAGAAAGATGAGACAACTGCCAAGTTTGAAAAATATATTTCATCAATTGATGAAACTGCATATATTTTGAATATGTAGCACATAAGGAAGTGGAGACACACAGGTGACGGACTCAAGCCTGAAAATTGCGTGTCTAAAATAATCAAACTATCAGGAACATTTTATGTATAATACCCAGGGGGAAAAAATACGTGTTACTTTTTGGAACACATAATTACTTTATATTCAATTAACTTATTTTTGTTTTAGTGTTGTTTGGCATTTCATTTTTGTGCTTTAAATAACACGAAAAAATTTCTGAGAATTTATTCTTCAAACAAATTTGTCATTCCTTAATAATTTATGGCTCTAATTTATTCCTTATTCATATTCGAGATATTTTTTTATATAATTCTATATAGTAAGTGTAACAAAATTATTTTCTTAGTGTGAAAATTAATAATTTAGAAAAATTCAAGATATGTGATACCTAATCAACATATGATAACAGTGCAGAAATATAACACATCAAATGAAAATTCAATTAAGTTTAAAAAATGGCATAGTATTTTACCTATTATAAAATGGTCAATACTTTAACAAAATAAAAAGAAAAAAAAACTTACCATACTGATTTTGATATATACAGATATTTGATATATACAGATATATATTTGATATATACAAATTCTACTACAAAAATTATTTAAGACAAATCTTGAAATTCTTCAGCGTCAAAATGTTTCCAAGACATTATTTAAAAGAAAAAGAAAAAAAAAAAAACTTTGCTTACTTAATATACTGTTTATGGTTGAGGGGACTCTTGCAGAAGGGCTTATTTGCAAATTACTTTTCTTCCCTCATGCTTCATACATATAAACTCGATATATCTGTAAAATGAGAACACACACTTTGTAGTGATGTTTTTATATTTATTATTTACTACACACAAACATTTTTTCCTTTATCATCAAATTATTATTTTAGGGTTTATAAGATTTTAACACAAACATATAAAATTATATTTCATTGTTCCTGTGAAATTAGCTTATACTGATTCATGGAATTTATTAAATGCAAAATTTTCATTTTAAAATAAGATATACGATTTTGAAGAGTCTTAACTTAATACTCATGGGGAAAATTCAGCCAGTAAATATACAGTAAACTGGAACTGATTCTATTCATATCCTGTTGTGAAATTTTGACACATCCAATAATTAGTCATCTTTTAAAATTATATATTTTAAATGCTTTAACACATTTTTGATCATATTTGCAAACCAGAGAAGATAAAAATTTTGATCTGTTTTTATAATTATCAAATACTTTAAATACAAAAGTATTATTTTCAGTTACAATAGATAATGAGCTTGTGGGTAGGTAAAAGAAATATGCGAGTAAATATTATGTTATAGAAAAAGGAATCAAAAATTTGAAATACCAAGAAATCATTGACAATATATCTTTTCAAGGCACTCGTTTATTTGTGCATTAATAACACATGCAGTTTCTTATTATAAACTTAGATGCTAACATACAAACATTTTAATTCACTTGATAAATTATTTTAAAATTCATTTTTTTTAGAAATGCCAAAATTCTTACAGAAGTTTAGAGTCAGAATTTAAGTTTTAATTTTACTAAACAGAGGTCATTTCTTGTTAACGGAATATATCATAATAAATCTTGAAAACAGAGGATAGAGTCTACAATTGAGCAAATTGAAACGTTTGGTCCTAATGGAAATTTACTAAGCATAAACATTCATTTAATCCCAGACAAA